>JBBPBT010001350.1:565514-587082 GCA_037974875.1 Cicer bijugum | reverse complement strand
ATGCACAAGATTGGTTAAAAACACTAATTGGACAAGAATTAACCTAGGCAGCACGAAAATGACCAAAATGTTCATCCAATGACACAAACACACCTATTGGATGCACAAGATTGATTAAAAACCCTAATTGGACAATAATAAGCCTAGAGAAGAAGAAAATGACCAAATTGTTCATCCAATGACACAAAAACTCTTATTGGATGCACAAGATTGGTTAGAAACCCTTATTGGACAAGAATAACCCTAGGGAGGACGAAAATGACCTAAATATTAATCCAATGACACAAATGAACTTATTGGGTGCACAATGTTTGTTAAAAACCGTAATAAGTCAAGAATAAGCCTTGGGATGACGAAAATGACCTTATTGTTCATCCAATGAAAAAAACACACCTATTGGATGCACAAGATTGGTTAAAAACCCTAATTCGATAAGAATTAGCCTAGGCAGCAAGAAAATGACCTAAATGATCATCCAATGACACAAACACACCTATTGGATGCACAAGATTGGTTAAAATCCCTAATTGGACAAGAATAAGCCTAGGGAAGAAGAAAATGACCAAATTGTTCATCCAATGACACAAACACTCTTATTGGATGCACAAGATTGGTAAGAAACCCTTGTTGGACAAGAATAACCCTAGGGAGGACGAGAATGATCTAAATATTAATCCAATGACACAAATAAACTTATTGGATGCACAAGATTTGTTAAAAACTGTAATAAGTCAAGAATAAGCCTTGGGAGGACGAAAATGACCTAATTGTTCATCCAATGATACAAACACACCTGTTGGCTGCACAAGATTGGTTAAAAACCCTAATTGGACAAGAATTAGCCTAGGCAGCAAGAAAATGACCTAAATGTTCATCCAATGACACAAACACACCTATTGGATGCACAAGATTGGTTAAAAACCCTAATTGGACAAGAGAAATCCTAGGGAGGACGGAAATGACCTAATTGTTAATCCAATGACACCAATGAACTTATTGGATGTACAAGATTGTTTAAAAACCCTAATTGGACAAGAATAAGCCTAGGGAGGAAGAAAATGAACTAAATCTTCATCCGATGACACAAACACACCTATTGGATGCACAACATTGGTTAAAAACCCTAATAGGACAAGAATTAGCCTAGGGATGACGAAAATGACCTAATTGTTCAACTAATGACACAAGCAGACCGATTGGATGCACAAGATTGGTCAAAAACCCTAATTGGACTAGAATAAGCCTAGGGAGGACGAAAATGACCTAATTGTTCATCCAATGACACAAACATGCCTGTTGGATGCACAAGATTGGTTAAAAACCTTAATTGCGTAAGAATAAGCTTAGGGACGACGAAATGACCTAAATGTTCAACTAATGACACAAACTTATCTATTGGACGCACAAGATTAGTTAAAAACCCTAATTGGACAAGAGAAATCCAAGGGAGGATGGAAATGACCTAATTGTTAATCCAATGACACCAATCAACCTATTGGATGTACAAGATTGTTTAAAAACCCTAATTGGACAAGAATAAGCCTAGGGAGGAAGAAAATGACCTAAATGTTCATCCAATGACACAAACACACCTATTGGATGCACAAGATTGGTTAAAAACCCTAATTGGACAAGATTAAATGTAGGGAGGACGAAAATGACCTAAATGTTCATCCAATGACACAAACACACCTATTGGATGCACAAGATTGGATAAAAACCCTAATTGGACAAGATTAAGCGTGTGGAGGACGAAAATGACCTAAATGTTAATCCAATAACACAAAGGAACTTATGGGATGCACAAGATTGGTTAAAAATCCTAATTGGACAAGAATAAGCCTAGCGAGGAAGAAAGTAATCTAAATGTTCATCCAATGTCACAAACACACCTATTGGATGCAGAAGATTGGTTCAAAACCCTAATTGGACAAGAATAAGCCTAGGGAGGACGAAAATGACCTAATTGTTCATCCAATGACACAAAAACTCTTATTGGACAAGAATAACCCTAGGGAGGACGTAAATGACCTAAATATTAATCCAATGACACAAATGAACTTATTGGGTGCACAAGGTATGTTAAAAAACGTAATAAGTCAAGAATAAGCCTTGGGATGACGAAAATGACCTAATTGTTTATCCAATGACAAAAACACACCTATTGGATGCACAAGATTGGTTAAAAACACTAATTGGACAAGAATTAACCTAGGCAGCACGAAAATGACCAAAATGTTCATCCAATGACACAAACACACCTATTGGATGCACAAGATTGATTAAAAACCCTAATTGGACAATAATAAGCCTAGAGAAGAAGAAAATGACCAAATTGTTCATCCAATGACACAAAAACTCTTATTGGATGCACAAGATTGGTTAGAAACCCTTATTGGACAAGAATAACCCTAGGGAGGACGAAAATGACCTAAATATTAATCCAATGACACAAATGAACTTATTGGGTGCACAATGTTTGTTAAAAACCGTAATAAGTCAAGAATAAGCCTTGGGATGACGAAAATGACCTTATTGTTCATCCAAGGAAAAAACACACCTATTGGATGCACAAGATTGGTTAAAAACCCTAATTCGACAAGAATTAGCCTAGGCAGCAAGAAAATGACCTAAATGATCATCCAATGACACAAACACACCTATTGGATGCACAAGATTGGTTAAAATCCCTAATTGGACAAGAATAAGCCTAGGGAAGAAGAAAATGACCAAATTGTTCATCCAATGACACAAACACTCTTATTGGATGCACAAGATTGGTTAGAAACCCTTGTTGGACAAGAATAACCCTAGGGAGGACGAAAATGATCTAAATATTCATCCAATGACACAAATGAACTTACTGGATGCACAAGATTTGTTAAAAACTGTAATAAGTCAAGAATAAGCCTTGGGAGGACGAAAATGACCTAATTGTTCATCCAATGATACAAACACACCTGTTGGCTGCACAAGATTGGTTAAAAACCCTATTTGGACAAGAATTAGCCTAGGCAGCAAGAAAATGACCTAAATGTTCATCCAATGACACAAACACACCTATTGGATGCACAAGATTGGTTAAAAACCCTAATTGGGCAAGCGAAATCCTAGGGAGGACGGAAATGACCTAATTGTTAATCCAATGACACCAATGAACTTATTGGATGTACAAGATTGTTTAAAAACCCTAATTGGACAAGAATAAGCCTAGGGAGGAAGAAAATGAACTAAATCTTCATCCAATGACACAAACACACCTATTGGATGCACAACATTGGTTAAAAACCCTAATAGGACAAGAATTAGCCTAGGGATGACGAAAATGACCTAATTGTTCAACTAATGACACAAGCAGACCGATTGGATGCACAAGATTGGTCAAAAACCCTAATTGGACTAGAATAAGCCTAGGGAGGACGAAAATGACCTAATTGTTCATCCAATGACACAAACATGCCTGTTGGATGCACAAGATTGGTTAAAAACCTTAATTGCGTAAGAATAAGCTTAGGGAGGACGAAATGACCTAAATGTTCAACTAATGACACAAACTTATCTATTGGACGCACACGATTAGTTAAAAACCCTAATTGGACAAGAGAAATCCAAGGGAGGATGGAAATGACCTAATTGTTAATCCAATGACACTAATGAACCTATTGGATGTACAAGATTGTTTAAAAACCCTAATTGGACAAGAATAAGCCTAGGGAGGAAGAAAATGACCTAAATGTTCATCCAATGACACAAACACACCTATTGGATGCACAAGATTGGTTAAAAACCCTAATTGGACAAGATTAAGTGTAGGGAGGACGAAAATGACCTAAATGTTCATCCAATGACACAAACACACCTATTGGATGCACAATATTGGATAAAACCCTAATTGGACAAGATTAAGCGTGTGGAGGACGAAAATGACCTAAATGTTAATCAAATAACACAAAGGAACTTATGGGATGCACAAGATTGGTTAAAAATCCTAATTGGACAAGCATAAGCCTAGGGAGGAAGAAAGTAATCTAAATGTTCATCCAATGTCACAAACACACCTATTGGATGCAGAAGATTGGTTCAAAACCCTAATTGGACAAGAATAAGCCTAGGGAGGACGAAAATGACCTAATTGTTCATCGAATGACACAAAAACTCTTATTGGACAAGAATAACCCTAGGGAGGACGTAAATGACCTAAATATTAATCCAATGACACAAATGACCTTATTGGGTGCACAAGGTATGTTAAAAACCGTAATAAGTCAAGAATAAGCCTTGGGACGACGAAAATGACCTAATTGTTTATCCAATGACAAAAACACACCTATTGGATGCACAAGATTGGTTAAAAACACTAATTGGACAAGAATTAACCTAGGCAGCACGAAAATGACCAAAATGTTCATCCAATGACACAAACACACCTATTGGATGCATAAGATTGATTAAAAACCCTAATTGGACAATAATAAGCCTAGAGAAGAAGAAAATGACCAAATTGTTCATCCAATGACACAAACACTCTTATTGGATGCACAAGATTGGTTAGAAACCCTTATTAGACAAGAATAACCCTAGGGAGGACGAAAATGACCTAAATATTAATCCAATTACACAAATGAACTTATTGGGTGCACAATGTTTGTTAAAAACCGTAATAAGTCAAGAATAAGCCTTGGGATGACGAAAATGACCTTATTGTTCATCCAACGACAAAAACACACCTATTGGATGCACAAGATTGGTTAAAAACCCTAATTCGACAAGAATTAGCCTAGGCAGCAAGAAAATGACCTAAATGATCATCCAATGACACAAACACACCTATTGGATGCACAAGATTGGTTAAAATCCCTAATTGGACAAGAATAAGCCTAGGGAAGAAGAAAATGACCAAATTGTTCATCCAATGACACAAACACTCTTATTGGATGCACAAGATTGGTTAGAAACCCTTGTTGGACAAGAATAATCCTAGGGAGGACGAAAATGACCTAAATATTAATCCAATGACACAAATGAAATTATTGGATGCACAAGATTTGTTAAAAACTGTAATAAGTCAAGAATAAGCCTTGGGAAGACGAAAATGACCTAATTGTTCATCCAATGATACAAACACACCTGTTGGCTGCACAAGATTGGTTAAAAACCCTAATTGGACAAGATTTAGCCTAGGCAGCAAGAAAATGACCTAAATGTTCATCCAATGACACAAACACACCTATTGGATGCACAAGATTGGTTAAAAACCCTAATTGGACAAGAGAAATCCTAGGGAGGACGGAAATGACCTAATTGTTAATCCAATGACACCAATGAACTTATTGGATGTACAAGATTGTTTAAAAACCCTAATTGGACAAGAATAAGCCTAGGGAGGAAGAAAATGAACTAAATCTTCATCCAATGACACAAACACACCTATTGGGTGCACAACAATGGTTAAAAACCCTAAAAGGACAAGAATTAGCCTAGGGATGACGAAATGACCTAAATGTTCAACTAATGACACAAACTTATCTATTGGACGCACAAGATTAGTTAAAAACCTTAATTGGACAAGAGAAATCCAAGGGAGGATGGAAATGACCTAATTGTTAATCCAATGACACCAATGAACCTATTGGATGTACAAGATTGTTTAAAAACCCTAATTGGACAAGAATAAGCCTAGGGAGGAAGAAAATGACCTAAATGTTCATCCAATGACACAAACACACCTATTGGATGCACAAGATTGGTTAAAAACCCTAATTGGACAAGATTAAGTGTAGGGAGGACGAAAATGACCTAAATGTTCATCCAATGACACAAACACACCTATTGGATGCACAAGATTAAGCGTGTGGAGGACGAAAATGACCTAAATGTTAATCCAATAACACAAAGGAACTTATGGGATGCACAAGATTGGTTAAAAATCCTAATTGGACAAGAATAAGCCTAGGGAGGAAGAAAATAATCTAAATGTTCATCCAATGTCACAAACACACCTATTGGATGCAGAAGATTGGTTCAAAACCCTAATTGGACAAGAATAAGCCTAGGGAGGACGAAAATGACCTAATTGTTCATCCAATGACACAAAAACTCTTATTGGACAAGAATAACCCTAGGGAGGACGTAAATGACCTAAATATTAATCCAATGTCACAAATGAACTTATTGGGTGCACAAGGTATGTTAAAAACCGTAATAAGTCAAGAATAAGCCTTGGGATGACGAAAATGTCCTAATTGTTTATCCAATGACAAAAACACACCTATTGGATGCACAAGATTGGTTAAAAACACTAATTGGACAAGAATTAACCTAGGCAGCACGAAAATTACCTAAATGTTCATCCAATGACACAAACACACCTATTGGATGCACAAGATTGGTTAAAAACCCTAATTGGACAAGATTAAGTGTAGGGAGGACGAAAATGACCTAAATGTTCATCCAATGATACAAACACACATGTTGGCTGCACTAGATTGGTTAAAAACCCTAATTGGACAAGAATTAGCATAGGCAGCAAGAAAATGACCTAAATGTTCATCCAATGACACAAACACACCTATTGGATGCACAAGATTGGTTAAAAACCCTAATTGGACAAGAGAAATCCTAGGGAGGACGGAAATGACCTAATTGTTAATCCAATGACACCAATGAACTTATTGGATGTACAAGATTGTTTAAAAACCCTAATTGGACAAGAATAACCCTAGGGAGGAAGAAAATGAACTAAATCTTCATCCAATGACACAAACACACCTATTGGATGCACAACATTGGTTAAAAACCCTAATAGGACAAGAATTAGCCTAGGGATGACGAAAATGACCTAATTGTTCAACTAATGACACAAGCAGACCGATTGGATGCACAAGATTGGTCAAAAACCCTAATTGGACTAGAATAAGCCTAGGGAGGACGAAAATGACCTAATTGTTCATCCAACGACACAAACATGCCTGTTGGATGCACAAGATTGGTTAAAAACCTTAATTGCGTAAGAATAAGCTTAGGGAGGACGAAATGACCTAAATGTTCAACTAATGACACAAACTTATCTATTGGACGCACAAGATTAGTTAAAAACCCTAATTGGACAAGAGAAATCCAATGGAGGATGGAAATGACCTAATTATAATCCAATGACACCAATGAACCTATTTGATGTACCAGATTGTTTAAAAACGCTAATTGGACAAGAATAAGCCTAGGGAAGAAGAAAATGACCTAAATGTTCATCCAATGACACAAACACACCTATTGGATGCACAAGATTGGTTAAAAACCCTAATTGGACAAGATTAAATGTAGGGAGGACGAAAATGACCTAAATGTTCATCCAATGACACAAACACACCTATTGGATGCACAAGATTGGATAAAAACCCTAATTGGACAAGATTAAGCGTGTGGAGGACGAAAATGACCTAAATGTTAATCCAATAACACAAAGGAACTTATGGGATGCACAAGATTGGTTAAAAATCCTAATTGGACAAGAATAAGCCTAGCGAGGAAGAAAGTAATCTAAATGTTCATCCAATGTCACAAACACACCTATTGGATGCAGAAGATTGGTTCAAAACCCTAATTGGACAAGAATAAGCCTAGGGAGGACGAAAATGACCTAATTGTTCATCCAATGACACAAAAACTCTTATTGGACAAGAATAACCCTAGGGAGGACGTAAATGACCTAAATATTAATCCAATGACACAAATGAACTTATTGGGTGCACAAGGTATGTTAAAAAACGTAATAAGTCAAGAATAAGCCTTGGGATGACGAAAATGACCTAATTGTTTATCCAATGACAAAAACACACCTATTGGATGCACAAGATTGGTTAAAAACACTAATTGGACAAGAATTAACCTAGGCAGCACGAAAATGACCAAAATGTTCATCCAATGACACAAACACACCTATTGGATGCACAAGATTGATTAAAAACCCTAATTGGACAATAATAAGCCTAGAGAAGAAGAAAATGACCAAATTGTTCATCCAATGACACAAAAACTCTTATTGGATGCACAAGATTGGTTAGAAACCCTTATTGGACAAGAATAACCCTAGGGAGGATGAAAATGACCTAAATATTAATCCAATGACACAAATGAACTTATTGGGTGCACAATGTTTGTTAAAAACCGTAATAAGTCAAGAATAAGCCTTGGGATGACGAAAATGACCTTATTGTTCATCCAAGGAAAAAACACACCTATTGGATGCACAAGATTGGTTAAAAACCCTAATTCGACAAGAATTAGCCTAGGCAGCAAGAAAATGACCTAAATGATCATCCAATGACACAAACACACCTATTGGATGCACAAGATTGGTTAAAATCCCTAATTGGACAAGAATAAGCCTAGGGAAGAAGAAAATGACCAAATTGTTCATCCAATGACACAAACACTCTTATTGGATGCACAAGATTGGTTAGAAACCCTTGTTGGACAAGAATAACCCTAGGGAGGACGAAAATGATCTAAATATTAATCCAATGACACAAATGAACTTACTGGATGCACAAGATTTGTTAAAAACTGTAATAAGTCAAGAATAAGCCTTGGGAGGACGAAAATGACCTAATTGTTCATCCAATGATACAAACACACCTGTTGGCTGCACAAGATTGGTTAAAAACCCAATTTGGACAAGAATTAGCCTAGGCAGCAAGAAAATGACCTAAATGTTCATCCAATGACACAAACACACCTATTGGATGCACAAGATTGGTTAAAAACCCTAATTGGGCAAGCGAAATCCTAGGGAGGACGGAAATGACCTAATTGTTAATCCAATGACACCAATGAACTTATTGGATGTACAAGATTGTTTAAAAACCCTAATTGGACAAGAATAAGCCTAGGGAGGAAGAAAATGAACTAAATCTTCATCCAATGACACAAACACACCTATTGGATGCACAACATTGGTTAAAAACCCTAATAGGACAAGAATTAGCCTAGGGATGACGAAAATGACCTAATTGTTCAACTAATGACACAAGCAGACCGATTGGATGCACAAGATTGGTCAAAAACCCTAATTGGACTAGAATAAGCCTAGGGAGGACGAAAATGACCTAATTGTTCATCCAATGACACAAACATGCCTGTTGGATGCACAAGATTGGTTAAAAACCTTAATTGCGTAAGAATAAGCTTAGGGAGGACGAAATGACCTAAATGTTCAACTAATGACACAAACTTATCTATTGGACGCACACGATTAGTTAAAAACCCTAATTGGACAAGAGAAATCCAAGGGAGGATGGAAATGACCTAATTGTTAATCCAATGACACTAATGAACCTATTAAATGTACAAGATTGTTTAAAAACCCTAATTGGACAAGAATAAGCCTAGGGAGGAAGAAAATGACCTAAATGTTCATCCAATGACACAAACACACCTATTGGATGCACAAGATTGGTTAAAAACCCTAATTGGACAAGATTAAGTGTAGGGAGGACGAAAATGACCTAAATGTTCATCCAATGACACAAACACACCTATTGGATGCACAATATTGGATAAAACCCTAATTGGACAAGATTAAGCGTGTGGAGGACGAAAATGACCTAAATGTTAATCAAATAACACAAAGGAACTTATGGGATGCACAAGATTGGTTAAAAATCCTAATTGGACAAGAATAAGCCTAGGGAGGAAGAAAGTAATCTAAATGTTCATCCAATGTCACAAACACACCTATTGGATGCAGAAGATTGGTTCAAAACCCTAATTGGACAAGAATAAGCCTAGGGAGGACGAAAATGACCTAATTGTTCATCGAATGACACAAAAACTCTTATTGGACAAGAATAACCCTAGGGAGGACGTAAATGACCTAAATATTAATCCAATGACACAAATGACCTTATTGGGTGCACAAGGTATGTTAAAAACCGTAATAAGTCAAGAATAAGCCTTGGGACGACGAAAATGACCTAATTGTTTATCCAATGACAAAAACACACCTATTGGATGCACAAGATTGGTTAAAAACACTAATTGGACAAGAATTAACCTAGGCAGCATGAAAATGACCAAAATGTTCATCCAATGACACAAACACACCTATTGGATGCATAAGATTGATTAAAAACCCTAATTGGACAATAATAAGCCTAGAGAAGAAGAAAATGACCAAATTGTTCATCCAATGACACAAACACTCTTATTGGATGCACAAGATTGGTTAGAAACCCTTATTAGACAAGAATAACCCTAGGGAGGACGAAAATGACCTAAATATTAATCCAATTACACAAATGAACTTATTGGGTGCACAATGTTTGTTAAAAACCGTAATAAGTCAAGAATAAGCCTTGGGATGACGAAAATGACCTTATTGTTCATCCAACGACAAAAACACACCTATTGGATGCACAAGATTGGTTAAAAACCCTAATTCGACAAGAATTAGCCTAGGCAGCAAGAAAATGACCTAAATGATCATCCAATGACACAAACACACCTATTGGATGCACAAGATTGGTTAAAATCCCTAATTGGACAAGAATAAGCCTAGGGAAGAAGAAAATGACCAAATTGTTCATCCAATGACACAAACACTCTTATTGGATGCACAAGATTGGTTAGAAACCCTTGTTGGACAAGAATAATCCTAGGGAGGACGAAAATGACCTAAATATTAATCCAATGACACAAATGAAATTATTGGATGCACAAGATTTGTTAAAAACTGTAATAAGTCAAGAATAAGCCTTGGGAGGACGAAAATGACCTAATTGTTCATCCAATGATACAAACACACCTGTTGGCTGCACAAGATTGGTTAAAAACCCTAATTGGACAAGAATTAGCCTAGGCAGCAAGAAAATGACCTAAATGTTCATCCAATGACACAAACACACCTATTGGATGCACAAGATTGGTTAAAAACCCTAATTGGACAAGAGAAATCCTAGGGAGGACGGAAATGACCTAATTGTTAATCCAATGACACCAATGAACTTATTGGATGTACAAGATTGTTTAAAAACCCTAATTGGACAAGAATAAGCCTAGGGAGGAAGAAAATGAACTAAATCTTCATCCAATGACACAAACACACCTATTGGGTGCACAACAATGGTTAAAAACCCTAAAAGGACAAGAATTAGCCTAGGGATGACGAAATGACCTAAATGTTCAACTAATGACACAAACTTATCTATTGGACGCACAAGATTAGTTAAAAACCTTAATTGGACAAGAGAAATCCAAGGGAGGATGGAAATGACCTAATTGTTAATCCAATGACACCAATGAACCTATTGGATGTACAAGATTGTTTAAAAACCCTAATTGGACAAGAATAAGCCTAGGGAGGAAGAAAATGACCTAAATGTTCATCCAATGACACAAACACACCTATTGGATGCACAAGATTGGTTAAAAACCCTAATTGGACAAGATTAAGTGTAGGGAGGACGAAAATGACCTAAATGTTCATCCAATGACACAAACACACCTATTGGATGCACAAGATTAAGCGTGTGGAGGACGAAAATGACCTAAATGTTAATCCAATAACACAAAGGAACTTATGGGATGCACAAGATTGGTTAAAAATCCTAATTGGACAAGAATAAGCCTAGGGAGGAAGAAAATAATCTAAATGTTCATCCAATGTCACAAACACACCTATTGGATGCAGAAGATTGGTTCAAAACCCTAATTGGACAAGAATAAGCCTAGGGAGGACGAAAATGACCTAATTGTTCATCCAATGACACAAAAACTCTTATTGGACAAGAATAACCCTAGGGAGGACGTAAATGACCTAAATATTAATCCAATGTCACAAATGAACTTATTGGGTGCACAAGGTATGTTAAAAACCGTAATAAGTCAAGAATAAGCCTTGGGACGACGAAAATGTCCTAATTGTTTATCCAATGACAAAAACACACCTATTGGATGCACAAGATTGGTTAAAAACACTAATTGGACAAGAATTAACCTAGGCAGCACGAAAATTACCTAAATGTTCATCCAATGACACAAACACACCTATTGGATGCACAAGATTGGTTAAAAACCCTAATTGGACAAGATTAAGTGTAGGGAGGACGAAAATGACCTAAATGTTCATCCAATGATACAAACACACATGTTGGCTGCACTAGATTGGTTAAAAACCCTAATTGGACAAGAATTAGCATAGGCAGCAAGAAAATGACCTAAATGTTCATCCAATGACACAAACACACCTATTGGATGCACAAGATTGGTTAAAAACCCTAATTGGACAAGAGAAATCCTAGGGAGGACGGAAATGACCTAATTGTTAATCCAATGACACCAATGAACTTATTGGATGTACAAGATTGTTTAAAAACCCTAATTGGACAAGAATAAGCCTAGGGAGGAAGAAAATGAACTAAATCTTCATCCAATGACACAAACACACCTATTGGATGCACAACATTGGTTAAAAACCCTAATAGGACAAGAATTAGCCTAGGGATGACGAAAATGACCTAATTGTTCAACTAATGACACAAGCAGACCGATTGGATGCACAAGATTGGTCAAAAACCCTAATTGGACTAGAATAAGCCTAGGGAGGACGAAAATGACCTAATTGTTCATCCAATGACACAAACATGCCTGTTGGATGCACAAGATTGGTTAAAAACCTTAATTGCGTAAGAATAAGCTTAGGGAGGACGAAATGACCTAAATGTTCAACTAATGACACAAATGAACTTATTATATGCACAATGGTTGTTAAAAACCGTAATAAGTCAAGAATAAGCCTTGGGATGACGAAAATGACCTTATTGTTCATCCAATGACAAAAACACACCTATTGGATGCACAAGATTGGTTAAAAACCCTAATTCGACAAGAATTAGCCTAGGCAGCAAGAAAATGACCTAAATGATCATCCAATGACACAAACACACCTATTGGATGCACAAGATTGGTTAAAATCCCTAATTGGACAAGAATAAGCCTAGGGAAGAAGAAAATGACCAAATTGTTCATCCAATGACACAAACATTCTTATTGGATGCACAAGATTGGTTAGAAACCCTTGTTGGACAAGAATAACCCTAGGGAGGACGAAAATGACCTAAATATTAATCTAATGACACAAATGAACTTATTGGATGCACAAGATTTGTTAAAAACTGTAATAAGTCAAGAATAAGCCATGGGAGGACGAAAATGACCTAATTGTTCATCCAATGATACAAACTCACCTGTTGGCTGCACAAGATTGGTTAAAAACCCTAATTGGACAAGAATTAGCCTAGGCAGCAAGAAAATGACCTAAATGTTCATCCAATGACACAAACACACCTATTGGATGCACAAGATTGGTTAAAAACCCTAATTGGACAAGAGAAATCCTAGGGAGGACGGAAATGACCTAATTGTTAATCCAATGACACCAATGAACTTATTGGATGTACAAGATTGTTTAAAAACCCTAATTGGACAAGAATAAGCCTAGGGAGGAAGAAAATGAACTAAATCTTCATCCGATGACACAAACACACCTATTGGATGCACAACATTGGTTAAAAACCCTAATAGGACAAGAATTAGCCTAGGGATGACGAAAATGACCTAATTGTTCAACTAATGACACAAGCAGACCGATTGGATGCACAAGATTGGTCAAAAACCATAATTGGACTAGAATAAGCCTAGGGAGGACGAAAATCACCTAATTGTTCATCCAATGACACAAACATGCCTGTTGGATGCACAAGATTGGTTAAAAACCCTAATTGGACAATAATAAGCCTAGGGAAGAAGTAAATGACCTAAATGATCATGCAATGACACAAACACACGTATTGGATGCACAAGATTGGTTAAAAACCCTAATTGGACTAGAATAAGCCTAGGGAGGACGAAAATGACCTAATTGTTCATCCAATGACAAAAACACACCAATTGGATGCACAAGATTGGTTAAAAACCTTAATTGCGTAAGAATAAGCTTAGGGAGGACGAAATGACCTAAATGTTCAACTAATGACACAAACTTATCTATTGGACGCACAAGATTAGTTAAAAACCCAAATTGGACAAGAGAAATCCAAGGGAGGATGGAAATGACCTAATTGTTAATCCAATGACACCAATGAACCTATTGGATGTACAAGATTGTTTAAAAACCCTAATTGGACAAGAATAAGCCTAGGGAGGAAGAAAATGACCTAAATGTTCATCCAATGACACAAACACACCTATTGGATGCACAAGATTGGTTAAAAACCCTAATTGGACAAGATTAAGTGTAGGGAGGACGAAAATGACCTAAATGTTCATCCAATGACACAAACACACCTATTGGATGCACAAGATTAAGCGTGTGGAGGACGAAAATGACCTAAATGTTAATCCAATAACACAAAGGAACTTATGGGATGCACAAGATTGGTTAAAAATCCTAATTGGACAAGAATAAGCCTAGGGAGGAAGAAAATAATCTAAATGTTCATCCAATGTCACAAACACACCTATTGGATGCAGAAGATTGGTTCAAAACCCTAATTGGACAAGAATAAGCCTAGGGAGGACGAAAATGACCTAATTGTTCATCCAATGACACAAAAACTCTTATTGGACAAGAATAACCCTAGGGAGGACGTAAATGACCTAAATATTAATCCAATGTCACAAATGAACTTATTGGGTGCACAAGGTATGTTAAAAACCGTAATAAGTCAAGAATAAGCCTTGGGACGACGAAAATGTCCTAATTGTTTATCCAATGACAAAAACACACCTATTGGATGCACAAGATTGGTTAAAAACACTAATTGGACAAGAATTAACCTAGGCAGCACGAAAATTACCTAAATGTTCATCCAATGACACAAACACACCCATTGGATGCACAAGATTGGTTAAAAACCCTAATTGGACAATAATAAGCCTAGGGAAGAAGAAAATGACCAAATTGTTCATCCAATGACACAAACACTCTTATTGGATGCACAAGATTGGTTAGAAACCCTTATTGGACAAGAATAACCCTAGGGAGGACGAAAATGATCTAAATATTAATCCAATGACACAAATGAACTTATTGGGTGCATAATGTTTGTTAAAAACCGTAATAAGTCAAGAATAAGCCTTGGGATGAAGAAAATGACCTTATTGTTCATCCAATGACAAAAACACACCTATTGGATGCACAAGATTGGTTAAAAACCCTAATTCGACAAGAATTAGCCTAGGCAGCAAGAAAATGACCTAAAAGTTCATCCAATGACACAAACACACCTATTGGATGCACAAGATTGGTTAAAATCCCTAATTGGACAAGAATAAGCCTAGGGAAGAAGAAAATGACCAAATTGTTCATCCAATGACACAAACACTCTTATTGGATGCACAAGATTGGTTAGAAACCCTTGTTGGACAAGAATAACCCTAGGGAGGACGAAAATGACCTAAATATTAATCCAATGACACAAATGAACTTATTGGATGCACAAGATTTGTTAAAAACTGTAATAAGTCAAGAATAAGCCTTGGGAGGAAGAAAATGACCTAATTGTTCATCCAATGATACAAACACACCTGTTGGCTGCACAAGATTGGTTAAAAACCCTAATTGGACAAGAATTAGCCTAGGCAGCAAGAAAATGACCTAAATGTTCATCCAATGACACAAACACACCTATTGGATGCACAAGATTGGTTAAAAACCCTAATTGGACAAGAGAAATCCTAGGGAGGACGGAAATGACCTAATTTTTAATCCAATGACACCAATGAACTTATTGGATGTACAAGATTGTTTAAAAACCCTAATTGGACAAGAATAAGCCTAGGGAGGAAGAAAATGAACTAAATGTTCATCCAATGACACAAACACACCTATTGGATGCACAACATTGGTTAAAAACCCTAATAGGACAAGAATTTGCCTAGGGATGACGAAAATGACCTAATTGTTCAACTAATGACACAAGCAGACCGATTGGATGCACAAGATTGGTCAAAAACCCTAATTGGACTAGAATAAGCCTAGGGAGGACGAAAATGACCTAATTGTTCATCCAATGACACAAGCATGCCTGTTGGATGCACAAGATTGGTTAAAAACCCTAATTGGACAATAATAAGCCTAGGGAAGAAGTAAATGACCTAAATGATCATGCAATGACACAAACACACGTATTTGATGGACAAGATTGGTTAAAAACCCTAATTGGACTAGAATAAGCCTAGGGAGGACGAAAATGACCTAATTGTTCATCCAATGACAAAAACACACCAATTGGATGCACAAGATTGGTTAAAAACCTTAATTGCGTAAGAATAAGCTTAGGGAGGACGAAATGACCTAAATGTTCAACTAATGACACAAACTTATCTATTGGACGCACAAGATTAGTTAAAAACCCAAATTGGACAAGAGAAATCCAAGGGAGGATGGAAATGACCTAATTGTTAATCCAATGACACCAATGAACCTATTGGATGTACAAGATTGTTTAAAAACCCTAATTGGACAAGAATAAGCCTAGGGAGGAAGAAAATGACCAAAATGTTCATCCAATGACACAAACACACCTATTGGATGCACAAGATTGGTTAAAAACCCTAATTGGACAAGATTAAGTGTAGGGAGGACGAAAATGACCTAAATGTTCATCCAATGACACAAACACACCTATTGGATGCACAAGATTGGATAAAAACCCTAATTGGACAAGATTAAGCGTGTGGAGGACGAAAATGACCTAAATGTTAATCCAATAACACAAAGGAACTTATGGGATGCACAAGATTGGTTAAAAATCCTAATTGGATAAGAATAAGCCTAGGGAGGAAGAAAATAATCTAAATGTTCATCCAATGTCACAAACACACCTATTGGATGCAGAAGATTGGTTCAAAACCCTAATTGGAAGAGAATAAGCCTAGGGAGGACGAAAATGACCTAATTGTTCATCCAATGACACAAAAACTCTTATTGGACAAGAATAAGCCTTGGGATGACGAAAATGACCTAATTGTTCATCCAATGACAAAAACACACCTATTGGATGCACAAGATTGGTTAAAAACACTATTTGGACAAGAATTAACCTAGGCAGCACGAATATGACCTAAATGTTCATCCAATGACACAAACACACCAATTGGATGCACAAGATTGGTTAAAAACCCTAATTGGACAATAATAAGCCTAGGGAAGAAGAAAATGACCAAATTGTTCATCCAATGACACAAACACTCTTATTGGATGCACAAGATTGGTTAGAAACCCTTATTGGACAAGAATAACCCTAGGGAGGACGAAAATGACCTAAATATTAATCCAATGACACAAATGAACTTATTGGGTGCACAATGTTTGTTAAAAACCGTAATAAGTCAAGAATAAGCCTTGGGATGACGAAAATGACCTTATTGTTCATCCAATGACAAAAACACACCTATTGGATGCACAAGATTGGTTAAAAACCCTAATTCGACAAGAATTAGCATAGGCAGCAAGAAAATGACCTAAATGTTCTTCCAATGACACAAACACACCTATTGGATGCACAAGATTGGTTAAAATTCCTAATTGGACAAGAATAAGCCTAGGGAAGAAGAAAATGACCAAATTGTTCATCCAATGACACAAACACTCTTATTGGATGCACAAGATTGGTTAGAAACCCTTGTTGGACAAGAATAACCCTAGCGAGGACGAAAATGACCTAAATATTAATCCAATGACACAAATGAACTTATTGGATGCACAAGATTTGTTAAAAACTGTAATAAGTCAAGAATAAGCCTTGGGAGGACGAAAATGACCTAAGTGTTCATCCAATGATACAAACACACCTGTTGGCTGCACAAGATTGGTTAAAAACCCTAATTGGACTAGAATTAGCCTAGGCAGCAAGAAAATGACCTAAATGTTCATCCAATGACACAAACACACCTATTGGATGCACAAGATTGGTTAAATTCCCTAATTGGACAAGAATAAGCCTTGGGAAGATGAAAATGACCAAATTGTTCATCCAATGACACAAACACTCTTATTGGTTGCACAAGATTGGTTAGAAACCCTTATTGGACAAGAATAACCCTAGGGAGGACGAAAATGACCAAAATATTAAGCCAATGACACAAATGAACTTATTGGATGCACAAGATTTGTTAAAAACTGTAATAAGTCAAGAATAAGCCTTGGGAGGATGAAAATGACCTAATTGTTCATCCAATGATACAAACACACCTGTTGGCTGCACAAGATTGGTTAAAAACCCTAATTGGACAAGAATTAGCCTAGGCAGGACGAAAATGACCTACTTGTTCATCCAATGACACAAACACACCTATTGGATGCACAACATTGGTTAAAAACCTTGATTGGACAAGAATAAGCCTAGGGAAGAAGAAAATGACCTAAATGATCGTGCAATGACACAAACACACGTATTGGATGCACAAGATTGGTTAAAAACCCTAATTGGACTATAATAAGCCTAGGGAGGACGAAAATGCCCTAGTTGTTCATCCAATGACAAAAACACACCTATTGGATGCACAAGATTGGTTAAAAACCATAATTGGACTAGAATAAGCCTAGGGAGGACGAAAATGCCATAATTGTTCATCCAATGACAAAAACACACCTATTGGATGCACAAGATTGGTTACAAACCTTAATTGCATAAGAATAAGCTTTGGGAGGACGAAATGACCTAAATGTTCAACTAATGGCACAAACATATCTATTGGATGCACAAGATTGGTTAAAAACCCTAATTGGACAAGAGAAATCCTAGGGAGGACGGAAATGACCTAATTGTTAATCCAATGACACCAATGAACTTATTGGATGTACAAGATTGTTTAAAAACCCTAATTGGACAAGAATAAGCCTAGGGAGGAAGAAAATGAACTAAATGTTCATCCAATGACACAAACACACCTATTGGATGCACAACATTGGTTAAAAACCCTAATAGGACAAGGATTAGCCTAGGGATGACGAAAATGACATAATTGTTTAACTAATGACACAAGCATACCGATTGGATGCACAAGATTGGTCAAAAACCCTAATTGGACTAGAATAAGCCTAGGGAGGACGAAAATGACCTAATTGTTCATCCAATGATACAAACATGCCTATTGGATGCACAAGATTGGTTAAAAACCCTAATTGGACAAGAATAAGCCTAGGGAAGAAGTAAATGACCTAAATGATCATGCAATGACACAAACACACGTATTGGATGCACAAGATTGGTTAAAAACCCTAATTGGACTAGAATAAGCCTAGGGAGGACGAAAATGACCTAATTGTTCATCCAATGACAAAAACACACCTATTGGATGCACAAGATTGGTTAAAAACCTTAATTGCGTAAGAATAAGGTTAGGGAGGACGAAATGACCTAAATGTTCAACTAATGACACAAACTTATCTATTGGATGCACAAGATTGGTTAAAAACCCTAATTGGACAAGAGAAATCCTAGGGAGGACGGAAATGACCTAATTGTTAATCCAATGACACCAATGAACTTATTGGATGTACAAGATTGTTTAAAAACCCTAATTGGACAAGAATAAGCCTAGGGAGGAAGAAAATGAACTAAATGTTCATCCAATGACACAAACACACCTATTGGATGCACAACATTGGTTTAAAACCCTAATAGGACAAGAATTAGCCTAGGGATGACGAAAATGACCTAATTGTTCAACTAATGACACAAGCATACCGATTGGATGCACAAGATTGGTCAAAAACCCTAATTGGACTAGAATAAGCCTAGGGAGGACGAAAATGACGTAATTGTTCATCCAATGACACAAACATGCCTATTGGATGCACAAGATTGGTTAAAAACCCTAATTGGACAAGAATAAGCCTAGGGAAGAAGTAAATGACCTAAATGATCATGCAATAAGCCTAGGGAAAAACCTTAATGACCTAAATGTTCATCCATGACACAAACACACCTATTGGAAGCACAAGACTGGTTAATAACACTCATCGGACAAGAATAAGCCTGGGGAGGACGAAAATGACCAAAATGTTCTTCCACTGACACAAACACGCCTATTGGATGCACAAGTTTTGTTAAAAACCCTAATTGCATAAGTATAATCTTAGGGAGGAGTAACTAAACTTAAATGTTCATCCATGACACAAACACACCTATTGGATGCACAAGATTGGTTAAAAACACTGATTGCACAAGAATAAGCCTAGAGAGGACGAAAAGGACCAAAATGTTCATCCAATGACACAAACACACCTATTGGAAGCACGAGATTGGTTTAAAACCCTAATTGGACAAGAATAAGCCTAGGGAGAACGAAAATGACCTAAATGTTCATCCAAAGACACAAACACACCTATTGGATGCACAAGATTGGTTAAAAATCCTAATTGGACAAGAATAAGCGTATGGAGGACGAAAATGATCTAAATGTTCATCCAATGTCACAAACACACCTATTGGATGCAGAAGATTGGTTAAAAACCCTAATTGGACAAGAATAAGCCTAGGGAGGACAAAAATGACCTAATTGTTCATCCAATGACACAAACACTCTTATTGGACAAGAATAAGCCTAGGGAGGACGTAAATGACCTAAATATTAATCCAATGACACAAATGAACTTATTGGGTGCACAAGGTTTGTTAAAAACCGTAATAAGTCAAGAATAAGCCTTGGGATGACGAAAATGACCTAACTGTTCATCCAATGACAAAAACACACCTATTGGATGCACAAGATTGGTTAAAAACCTTAATTGGACAAAAATTAGCCTAGGCAGCACGAAAATGACCTAAATGTTCATCCAATGACACAAACACACCTATTGGATGCACAAGATTGGTTAAAAACCCTAATTGGACAATAATAAGCCTAGGGAAGAAGAAAATGACCAAATTGTTCATCCAATGACACAAACACTCTTATTGGATGCACAAGATTGGTTAGAAACCCTTATTGGACAAGAATAACCCTAGGGAGGACGAAAATGACCTAAATATTAATCCAATGACACAAATGAACTTATTGGGTGCACAATGTTTGTTAAAAACCGTAATAAGTCAAGAATAAGCCTTGGGATGACGAAAATGACCTTATTGTTCATCCAATGACAAAAACACACCTATTGGATGCACAAGATTGGTTAAAAACCCTAATTCGACAAGAATTAGCATAGGCAGCAAGAAAATGACCTAAATGTTCTTCCAATGACACAAACACACCTATTGGATGCACAAGATTGGTTGAAAACCCTAATTGGACAAGAATAAGCCTAGGGAAGATGAAAATGACCAAATTGTTCATCCAACGACACAAACACTCTTATTGGATGCACAATATTGGTTAGAAACCCTTCTGGGACAAGAATAACCCTAGCGAGGACGAAAATGACCTAAATATTAATCCAATGACACAAATGAACTTATTGGATGCACAAGATTTGTTAAAAACTGTAATAAGTCAAGAATAAGCCTTGGGAGGATGAAAATGACCTAATTGTTCATCCAATGATACAAACACACCTGTTGGCTGC
>JBBPBT010001350.1:506745-565504 GCA_037974875.1 Cicer bijugum | reverse complement strand
GATTGGTTACAAACCTTAATTGCATAAGAATAAGCTTTGGGAGGACGAAATGACCTAAATGTTCAACTAATGGCACAAACATATCTATTGGATGCACAAGATTGGTTAAAAACCCTAATTGGACAAGAGAAATCCTAGGGAGGACGGAAATGACCTAATTGTTAATCCAATGACACCAATGAACTTATTGGATGTACAAGATTGTTTAAAAACCCTAATTGGACAAGAATAAGCCTAGGGAGGAAGAAAATGAACTAAATGTTCATCCAATGACACAAACACACCTATTGGATGCACAACATTGGTTAAAAACCCTAATAGGACAAGAATTTGCCTAGGGATGACGAAAATGACCTAATTGTTCAACTAATGACACAAGCAGACCGATTGGATGCACAAGATTGGTCAAAAACCCTAATTGGACTAGAATAAGCCTAGGGAGGACGAAAATGACCTAATTGTTCATCCAATGACACAAGCATGCCTGTTGGATGCACAAGATTGGTTAAAAACCCTAATTGGACAATAATAAGCCTAGGGAAGAAGTAAATGACCTAAATGATCATGCAATGACACAAACACACGTATTTGATGGACAAGATTGGTTAAAAACCCTAATTGGACTAGAATAAGCCTAGGGAGGACGAAAATGACCTAATTGTTCATCCAATGACAAAAACACACCAATTGGATGCACAAGATTGGTTAAAAACCTTAATTGCGTAAGAATAAGCTTAGGGAGGACGAAATGACCTAAATGTTCAACTAATGACACAAACTTATCTATTGGACGCACAAGATTAGTTAAAAACCTTAATTGGACAAGAGAAATCCAAGGGAGGATGGAAATGACCTAATTGTTAATCCAATGACACCAATGAACCTATTGGATGTACAAGATTGTTTAAAAACCCTAATTGGACAAGAATAAGCCTAGGGAGGAAGAAAATGACCTAAATGTTCATCCAATGACACAAACACACCTATTGGATGCACAAGATTGGTTAAAAACCCTAATTGGACAAGATTAAGTGTAGGGAGGACGAAAATGACCTAAATGTTCATCCAATGACACAAACACACCTATTGGATGCACAAGATTAAGCGTGTGGAGGACGAAAATGACCTAAATGTTAATCCAATAACACAAAGGAACTTATGGGATGCACAAGATTGGTTAAAAATCCTAATTGGACAAGAATAAGCCTAGGGAGGAAGAAAATAATCTAAATGTTCATCCAATGTCACAAACACACCTATTGGATGCAGAAGATTGGTTCAAAACCCTAATTGGACAAGAATAAGCCTAGGGAGGACGAAAATGACCTAATTGTTCATCCAATGACACAAAAACTCTTATTGGACAAGAATAACCCTAGGGAGGACGTAAATGACCTAAATATTAATCCAATGTCACAAATGAACTTATTGGGTGCACAAGGTATGTTAAAAACCGTAATAAGTCAAGAATAAGCCTTGGGACGACGAAAATGTCCTAATTGTTTATCCAATGACAAAAACACACCTATTGGATGCACAAGATTGGTTAAAAACACTAATTGGACAAGAATTAACCTAGGCAGCACGAAAATTACCTAAATGTTCATCCAATGACACAAACACACCCATTGGATGCACAAGATTGGTTAAAAACCCTAATTGGACAATAATAAGCCTAGGGAAGAAGAAAATGACCAAATTGTTCATCCAATGACACAAACACTCTTATTGGATGCACAAGATTGGTTAGAAACCCTTATTGGACAAGAATAACCCTAGGGAGGACGAAAATGACCTAAATATTAATCCAATGACACAAATGAACTTATTGGGTGCACAATGTTTGTTAAAAACCGTAATAAGTCAAGAATAAGCCTTGGGATGACGAAAATGACCTTATTGTTCATCCAATGACAAAAACACACCTATTGGATGCACAAGATTGGTTAAAAACCCTAATTCGACAAGAATTAGCATAGGCAGCAAGAAAATGACCTAAATGTTCTTCCAATGACACAAACACACCTATTGGATGCACAAGATTGGTTGAAAACCCTAATTGGACAAGAATAAGCCTAGGGAAGATGAAAATGACCAAATTGTTCATCCAACGACACAAACACTCTTATTGGATGCACAATATTGGTTAGAAACCCTTCTGGGACAAGAATAACCCTAGCGAGGACGAAAATGACCTAAATATTAATCCAATGACACAAATGAACTTATTGGATGCACAAGATTTGTTAAAAACTGTAATAAGTCAAGAATAAGCCTTGGGAGGATGAAAATGACCTAATTGTTCATCCAATGATACAAACACACCTGTTGGCTGCCCAAGATTGGTTAAAAACCCTAATTAGACAAGAATTAGCCTAGGCAGGACGAAAATGACCTACTTGTTCATCCAATGACACAAAAACACCTATTGGATGCACAACATTGGTTAAAAACCTTGATTGGACAAGAATAAGCCTAGGGAAGAAGAAAATGACCTAAATGATCATGCAATGACACAAACACACGTATTGGATGCACAAGATTGGTTAAAAACCCTAATTGGACTATAATAAGCCTAGGGAGGACGAAAATGCCCTAGTTGTTCATCCAATGACAAAAACACACCTATTGGGTGCACAAGATTGGTTAAAAACCGTAATTGGACTAGAATAAGCCTAGGGAGGACGAAAATGCCATAATTGTTCATCCAATGACAAAAACACACCTATTGGATGCACACGATTGGTTACAAACCTTAATTGCATAAGAATAAGCTTTGGGAGGACGAAATGACCTAAATGTTCAACTAATGGCACAAACATATCTATTGGATGCAC
The DNA here is from genome assembly GCA_037974875.1 of Cicer bijugum. Taxonomy (NCBI): domain Eukaryota; kingdom Viridiplantae; phylum Streptophyta; class Magnoliopsida; order Fabales; family Fabaceae; genus Cicer; species Cicer bijugum. The sequence continues at coordinate 562,667 of JBBPBT010001350.1, read as the reverse complement.
AAGATTGGTTAAAAACCCTAATTGGACAAGAGAAATCCTAGGGAGGACGGAAATGACCTAATTGTTAATCCAATGACACCAATGAACTTATTGGATGTACAAGATTGTTTAAAAACCCTAATTGGACAAGAATAAGCCTAGGGAGGAAGAAAATGAACTAAATGTTCATCCAATGACACAAACACACCTATTGGATGCACAACATTGGTTAAAAACCCTAAAAGGACAAGGATTAGCCTAGGGATGACGAAAATGACCTAACTGTTCATCCAATGACAAAAACACACCTATTGGATGCACAAGATTGGTTAAAAACCTTAATTGGACAAAAATTAGCCTAAGCAGCACGAAAATGACCTAAATGTTCATCCAATGACACAAACACACCTATTGGATGCACAAGATTGGTTAAAAACCCTAATTGGACAAGAATAACCCTAGGGAGGACGAAAATGACCTAAATATTAATCCAATGACACAAATGAACTTATTGGATGCACAAGATTTGTTAAAAACTCTAATAAGTCAAGAATAAGTTTGGGAGGACGAAAATGACCTAATTGTTCATCCAATCATACAAACACACCTGTTGGCTGCACAAGATTGGTTAAAAACCCTAATTGGATATGAATTAGCCAACGCAGGACGAAAATGACCTACTTGTTCATCCAATGACACAAACACAACTATTGGATGCACAAGATTGGTTAAAAACCCTGATTGGACAAGAATAAGCCTAGGGAAGAAGAAAATGACCTAAATGATCATGCAATGACACAAACACACGTATTGGATGCACAAGATTGGTTAAAAACCCTAATTGGACTACAATAAGCCTAGGGAGGACGAAAGTGCCCTAATTGTTCATCCATTGACAAAACACACGTATTGGATGCACAAGATTGGTTAAAAACCTTAATTGCATTAGAATAAGCTTTGGGAGGACGAAATGACCTAAATGTTCAACTAATGACACAAACATATCTATTGGATGCACAAGATTGGTTAAAAACCCTAATTGGACAAGAGAAATCCTAGGCAGGACGGAAATGACCTAATTGTTAATCCAATGACACCAATGAACTTATTGGATGTACAAGATTGTTTAAAAACCCTAATTGGACAAGAATAAGCCTAGGGAGGAAGAAAATGAACTTAATGTTCATTCAATGACACAAACACACCTATTGGATGCACAACATTGGTTAAAAACCCTAATAGGACAAGAATTAGCCTAGGGATGACGAAAATGACCTAATTGTTCAACTAATGACACAAGCAGACCGATTGGATGCACAAGATTGGTCAAAAACCCTAATTGGACTAGAATAAGCCTAGGGAGGACGAAAATGACCTAATTGTTCATCCAATGACACAAATGAACTTATTAGATGTACAAGATTGTTTAAAAACCCTAATTGCACATGAATAAGCCTTCGGAGGAAGAAAATGACCTAAATGTTCATCCAATGACACTAGCATACCGATTGGATGCACAAGATTGGTTAAAAACCCTAATTGGACTAGAGTAAGCCTAGGGAGGACGAAAATGACCTAATTGTTCATCCAATGACACAAACATGCCTGTTGGAAGCACAAGATTGGTTAAAAACCCTAATTGGACAAGAATAAGCCTAGGGAAGAAAATGACCTTATTGGACAAGAATAACCCTAGGGAGGACGAAAATGACCTAAATATTAAACCAATGACACAAATGAACTTATTGGATGCACAAGATTTGTTAAAAACTGTAATAAGTCAAGAATAATACTTGGGAGGACGAAAATGACCTAATTGTTCATCCAATGATACAAACACACCTGTTGGCTGCACAAGATTGGTTAAAAACCCCAATTGGACAAGAATTAGCCTAGGCAGGACGAAAATGACCTACTTGTTCATCCATTGACACGAACACACCAATTGTATGCACAAGATTGATTAAAAACCCTGATTGGACAAGAATAAGCCTAGGGAAGAAGAAAATGACCTAAATGATCATGCAATGACACAAACACACGTATTGGATGCACAAGATTGGTTAAAAACCCTAATTGGACTAGAATAAGCCTAGGGAGGACGAAAATACCATAATTGTTCATCCAATGACAAAAACACACCTATTGGATGCACAAGATTGGTTAAAAACCCTAATTGGACTAGAATAAGCCTAGGGAGGACGAAAATGCCCTAATTGTTCATCCAATGACAAAAACACACCTATTGGATGCACAAGATTGGTTAAAAACCATAATTGCATAAGAATAAGCTTAGGGAGGACGAAATGACCTAAATGTTCAACTAATGACACAAACATATCTATTGGATGCACAAGATTGGTTAAAAACCCTAATTGGACAAGAGAAGTCCTAGGGAGGACGGAAATGACCTAATTGTTAATCCAATGACACCAATGAACTTATTGGATGTACAAGATTGTTTAAAAACCCTAATTGGACAAGAATAAGCCTAGGGAGGAAGAAAATGAACTTAATGTTCATCCAATGACACAAACACACCTATTGGATGCACAACATTGGTTAAAAACCCTAATAGGACAAGAATAAGCCTAGGGAGGACGAAAATGACCTAATTGTTCATCCAATGACACAAACATGCCTGTTGGATGCACAAGATTGGTTAAAAACCCTAATTGGACAAGAATAAGCCTAGGGAAGAAAATGACCTTATTGGACAAGAATAACCCTAGGGAGGACGTAAATGACCTAAATATTAATCCAATGACACAAATGAACTTCTTGGGTGCACAAGGTTTGTTAAAAACCGTAATAAGTCTAGAATAAGCCTTGGGATGACGAAAATGACCTAACTGTTCATCCAATGACAAAAAGACACCTATTGGATGCACAAGATTGGTTAAAAACCCTAATTGGACAAGAATTAGCCTAGGCAGCACGAAAATGACCTACTTGTTCATCCAATGACACGAACACACCAATTGTATGCACAAGATTGGTTAAAAACCCTGATTGGACAAGAATAAGCCTAGGGAAGAAGAAAATGACCTAAATGATCATGCAATGACACAAACACACGTATTGGATGCACAAGATTGGTTAAAAACCCTAATTGGACTAGAATAAGCCTAGGGAGGACGAAAATGACCTAATTGTTCATCCAATGACACAAACATGCCTGTTGGAGGCAAAAGATTGGTTAAAAACCCTAATTGGACAAGAATAAGCCTAGGGAAGAAAATGACCTTATTGGACAAGAATAACCCTAGGGAGGACGAAAATGACCGAAATATTAAACCAATGACACAAATGAACTTATTGGATGCACAAGATTTGTTAAAAACTCTAATAAGTCAAGAATAATACTTCGGAGGACGAAAATGACCTAATTGTTCATCCAATGATACAAACACACCTGTTGGCTGCACAAGATTGGTTAAAAACCCTAATTGGACAAGAATTAGCCTAGGCAGGACGAAAATGACCTACTTGTTCATCCAATGACCCGAACACACCAATTGGATGCACAAGATTGGTTAAAAACCCTGATTGGACAAGAATAGGCCTAGGGAACAAGAAAATGACCTAAATGATCAAGCAATGACACAAACACACGTATTGGATGCACAAGATTGGTTAAAAACCGTAATTGGACTAGAATAAGCCTAGGGAGGACGAAAATGACCTAATTGTTCATCCATTGACAAAAACACACCTATTGGATGCACAAGATTGGTTAAAAACCTTAATTGTGTAAGAATAAGCTTAGGGAGGACGAAAAGACCTAAATGATCAACTAATGACACAAACTTATCTTTTGGATGCACAAGATTGGTTAAAAACCCTAATTGGACAAGAGAAATCCAAGGGAGGATGGAAATGACCTAATTGTTAATCCAATGACACCAATGAACTTATTGGATGTACAAGATTGTTTAAAAACCCTAATTGCACATGAATAAGCCTTGGCAGGAAGAAAATGACCTAAATGTTCATCCAATGACACTAGCATACCGATTGGATGCAGAAGATTGGTTCAAAACCCTAATTGGACAAGAATAAGCCTAGGGAGGACGAAAATGACCTAATTGTTCATCCAATGACACAAACACTCTTATTGGACAAGAATAACCCTAGGGAGGACGTAAATGACCTAAATATTAATCCAATGACACAAATGAACTTATTGGGTGCACAAGGTTTGTTAAAAACCGTAATAAGTCTAGAATAAGCCTTGGGATGACGAAAATGACCTAACTGTTCATCCAATGACAAAAACACACCTATTGGATGCACAAGATTGGTTAAAAACCCTAATTGGACAAGAATTAGCCTAGGCAGCACGAAAATGACCTAAATGTTCATCCAATGACACAAACACACCTATTGGATGCACAATATGGGTTAAAAACCCTAATTGGACAAGAATAAGCCTAGGGAGGAAGAAAATGACCAAATTGTTCATCCAATGACACAAACCCTCTTATTGGATGCACAAGATTGGTTAGAAACCCTTATTGGACAAGAATAACCATAGGGGCTAGAAAATGACCTAAATATTAATCCAATGACACAAATGAACTTATTGGGTGCACAAGGTTTGTTAAAAACCGTAATAAGTCAAGAATAAGCTTAGGGAGGACGAAATGACCTAAATGTTCATCCATGACACAGACACACCTATTCGAAGCACAAGATTGGTTAAAAACACTCATCGGACAAGAATAATCCTGGGGAGGACGAAAATGACCAAAATGTTCTTCCAATGACACAAACACGCCTATTGGATGCACAAGATTTGTTAAAAACCCAAATTGCATAAGTATAATCTTAGGGAGGAGTAACTGACCTAAATGTTCATCCATGACACAAACACACCTATTGGATGCCCAGGATTGGTTAAAAACACTAATTGCACAAGAATAAGCCTAGAGAGGACGAAAAGGACCAAAATGTTCATCCAATGACACAAACACACCTATTGGATGCACAAGATTGGTTTAAAACCCTAATTGGACAAGAATAAGCCTAGGGAGAACGAAAATGACCTAAATGTTCATCCAAAGACACAAACACACCTATTGGATGCACAAGATTGGTTAAAAACCCTAATTGGAAAAGATTAAGCGTATGGAAGACGAAAATGACCGAAATGTTAATCCAATAACACAAAGGAACTTAAGGGATGCACAAGATTGGTTAAAAATCCTAATTGGACAAGAATAAGCCTAGGGAAGAAGAAAATAATCTAAATGTTCATCCAATGTCATAAACAGACCTATTGGATGCAGAAGATTGGTTCAAAACCCTAATTGGACAAGAATAAGCCTAGGGAGGACGAAAATGACCTAATTGTTCATCCAATGACACAAACAATCTTATTGGACAAGAATAACCCTAGGGAGGACGTAAATGACCTAAATATTAATCCAATGACACAAATGAACTTCTTGGGTGCACAAGGTTTGTTAAAAACCGTAATAAGTCTAGAATAAGCCTTGGGATGACGAAAATGACCTAACTGTTCATCCAATGACAAAAACACACCTATTGGATGCACAAGATTGGTTAAAAACCCTAATTGGACAAGAATTAGCCTAGGCAGCACGAAAATGACCTAAATGTTCATCCAATGACACAAACACACCTATTGGATGCACAAGATTGGTTAAAAACCCTAATTGGACAAGAATAAGCCTAGGGAAGAAGAAAATGACCAAATTGTTCATCCAATGGCACAAACACTCTAATTGGATGCACAAGATTGGTTAGAAACCCTTATTGGACAAGAATAACCCTAAAGAGGACGAAAATGACCTAAATATTAATCCAATGACACAAATGAACTTATTGGATGCACAAGATTTGTTAAAAACTGTAATAAGTCAAGAATAATACTTGGGAGGACGAAAATGACCTAATTGTTCATCCAATGACACAAACACACCTGTTGGCTGCACAAGATTGGTTAAAAACCATAATTGGACAAGAATTAGCCTAGGCAAGGACGAAAATGACCTAAATGTTCATCCAATGACACAAACACACCTATTGGATGCACAAGATTGGTTAAAAACCCTAATTGGACAAGAATAAGCTTAGGGAAGAAGTAAATGACCAAATTGTTCATCCAATGACACAAACCCTCTTATTGGATGCACAAGATTGGTTAGAAACCCTTATTGGACAAGAATAACCCTAGGGAGGACGAAAATGACCTAAATATTAATCCAATGACACAAATGAACTTATTGGATGCACAAGATTTGTTAAAAACTGTAATAAGTCAAGAATAATACTTGGGAGGACGAAAATGACCTAATTGTTCATCCAATGACACAAACACACCTGTTGGCTGCACAAGATTGGTTAAAAACCATAATTGGACAAGAATTAGCCTAGGCAAGGACGAAAATGACCTAAATGTTCATCCAATGACACAAACACACCTATTGGATGCACAAGATTGGTTAAAAACCCTAATTGGACAAGAATAAGCTTAGGGAAGAAGTAAATGACCAAATTGTTCATCCAATGACACAAACCCTCTTATTGGATGCACAAGATTGGTTAGAAACCCTTATTGGACAAGAATAACCCTAGGGAGGACGAAAATGACCTAAATATTAATCCAATGACACAAATGAACTTATTGGATGCACAAGATTTGTTAAAAACTGTAATAAGTCAAGAATAATACTTGGGAGGACGAAAATGACCTAATTGTTCATCCAATGATACAAACACACCTGTTGGCTGCACAAGATTGGTTAAAAACCCTAATTGGACAAGAATTAGCCTAGGCAGGACGAAAATGACCTACTTGTGCATCCAATGACACAAACACACCAATTGGATGCACAAGATTGGTTAAAAACCCTGATTGGACAAGAATAAGCCTAGGGAAGAAGAAAATGACCAAAATAATCATTCAATGACACAAACACACGTATTGGATGCACAAGATTGGTTAAAAACCCTAATTGGACTAGAATAAGCCTAGGGAGGACGAAAATGACCTAATTGTTCATCCAATGACAAAAACACACCTATTGGATGCACAAGATTGGTTGAAAACCTTAATTGCGTAAGAATAAGCTTAGGGAGGACGAAATGACCTAAATGATCAACTAATGACACAAACTTATCTTTTGGATGCACAAGATTGGTTAAAAACCCTAATTGGACAAGAGAAATCCAAGGGAGGATGGAAATGACCTAATTGTTAATCCAATGACACCAATGAACTTATTGGATGTACAAGATTGTTAAAAAACCCTAATTGGACAAGAATAAGCCTAGGGAGGAATAAAATGACCTAAAGGTTCATCCAATGACACAAGCATACCGATTGGATGCACAAGATTGGTTAAAAACCCTAATTGGACTAGAATAAGCCTAGGGAGGACGAAAATAACCTAATTGTTCATCCAATGACACAAACACACCTATTCGATGCACAAGATTGGTTAAAAACCATAATTGCATAAGAATAAGCTTAGGGAGGACGAAATGACCTAAATGTTCATCCATGACACAGACACACCTATTGGAAGCACAAGATTGGTTAAAAACACTGATCGGACAAGAATAATCCTGGGGAGGACGAAAATGACCAAAATGTTCTTCCAATGACACAAACACGCCTAATGGATGCACAAGATTTGTTAAAAACCCTAATTGCATAAGTATAATCTTAGGGAGGAGTAATTGACCTAAATGTTCATCCATGACACAAACACACCTATTGGATGCACAAGATTGGTTAAAAACACTAATTGCACAAGAATAAGCCTAGAGAGGACGAAAAGGACCAAAATATTCATCCAATGACACAAACACACCTATTGGATGCACAAGATTGGTTTAAAACCCTAATTGGACAAGAATAAGCCTAGGGAGAACGAAAATGACCTAAATGTTCATCCAAAGACACAAACACACCTATTGGATGCACAAGATTGGTTAAAAACCCTAATTAGAAAAGATTAAGCGTATGGAGGACGAAAATGACCTAAATGTTAATCCAATAACACAAAGGAACTTAAGGGATGCACAAGATTGGTTAAAAATCCTAATTGGAAAAGAATAAGCCTAGGGAGGAAGAAAATAATCTAAATGTTCATCCAATGTCACAAACAGACCTATTGGATGCAGAAGATTGGTTCAAAACCCTAATTGGACAAGAATAAGCCTAGGGAGGACGAAAATGACCTAATTGTTCATCCAATGACACAAACAATCTTATTGGACAAGAATAACCCTAGGGAGGACGTAAATGACCTAAATATTAATCCAATCACACAAATGAACTTCTTGGGTGCACAAGGTTTGTTAAAAACCGTAATAAGTTTAGAATAAGCCTTGGGATGACGAAAATGACCTAACTGTTCATCCAATGACAAAAAGACACCTATTGGATGCACAAGATTGGTTAAAAACCCTAATTGGACAAGAATTAGCCTAGGCAGCACGAAAATGACCTAAATGTTCATCCAATGACACAAACACACCTATTGGATGCACAAGATTGGTTAAAAACCCTAATTGGACAAGAATAAGCCTACGGAAGAAGAAAATGACCAAATTGTTCATCCAATGACACAAACCCTCTTATTGGATGCACAAGATTGGTGAGAAACCCTTATTGGACAAGAATAACCCTAGGGAGGACGAAAATGACCTAAATATTAATCGAATGACACAAATGAACTTATTGGGTGCACAAGGTTTGTTAAAAACCGTAATAAGTCAAGAATAAGCCTTGGGATGACGAAAATGACCTAATTGTTCATCCAATGGCAAAAACACACCTATTGGATGCACAGGATTGGTTAAAAACCCTAATTGGACAAGAATTAGCCTAGGCAGCACGAAAATGACCTAAATGTTCATCCAATGACACAAATACACCTATTGGATGCACAACATTGGTTAAAAACCCTAATTGGACAAGAATAAGCCTAGGGAAGAAGAAAATGACCAAATTGTTCATCCAATGACACAAACACTCTTATTGGATGCACAAGATTGGTTAGAAACCCTTATTGGACAAGAATAACCCTAGGGAGGACGAAAATGACCTAAATATTAAACCAATGACACAAATGAACTTATTGGATGCACAAGATTTGTTAAAAACTGTAATAAGTCAAGAATAATACTTGGGAGGACGAAAATGATCTAATTGTTCATCCAATGATACAAACACACCTGTTGGCTGCACAAGATTGGTTAAAAACCCTAATTGGACAAGAATTAGCCTAGGCAGGACGAAAATGACCTACTTGTTCATCCAATGACACAAACACACCAATTGGATGCACAAGATTGGTTAGAAACCCTGATTGGACAAGAATAAGCCTAGGGAAGAAGAAAATGACCAAAATGATCATGCAATGACACAAACACACGTATTGGATGCACAAGATTGGTTAAAAACCCTAATTGGACTAGAATAAGCCTAGGGAGGACGAAAATGACCTAATTGTTCATCCAATGACAAAAACACACCTATTGGATGCACAAGATTGGTTAAAAACCATAATTGCGTAAGAATAAGCTTAGGGAGGACGAAATGACCTAAATGATCAACTAATGACACAAACTTATCTTTTGGATGCACAAGATTGGTTAAAAACCCTAATTGGACAAGAGAAATCGAAGGGAGGATGGAAATGACCTAATTGTTAATCCAATGACACCAACGAACTTATTGGATGTACAAGATTGTTTAAAAACCCTAATTGGACAAGAATAAGCCTAGGGAGGAAGAAAATGACCTAAATGTTCATCCAATGACACAAGCATACCGATTGGATGCACAAGATTGCTTAAAAACCCTAATTGGACTACAATAAGCCTAGGGAGGACGAAAATAACCTAATTGTTCATCCAATGACACAAACACACCTATTCGATGCACAAGATTGGTTAAAAACCTTAATTGCATAAGAATAAGCTTAGGGAGGACGAAATGACCTAAATGTTCATCCATGACACAGACACACAAATTGGAAGCACAAGATTGGTTAAAAACATTCATTTGACAAGAATAAGCCTAGGGAGGACGAAAATGACCAAAATGTTCTTCCAATGACACAAACACGCCTATTGGATGCACAAGATTTGTTAAAAACCCTAAATGCATAAGTATAATCTTAGGGAGGAGTAACTGACCTAAATGTTCATCCAAGACACAAACACATCTATTGGATGCACAAGATTGGTTAAAAACACTAATTGCACAAGAATAAGCCTAGAGAGGACGAAAACGACCAAAATGTTCATCCAATGACACAAACACACCTATTGGATGCACAAGATTGGTTTAAAACCCTAATTGGACAAGAATAAGCCTAGGGAGAACGAAAATGACCTAAATGTTCATCCAAAGACACAAACACACCTATTGAATGCATAAGATTCGTTAAAAACCCTAATTGGACAAGATTAAGCGTTTGGAGGACGAAAATGACCTAAATGTTAATCCAATAACACAAAGGAACTTAAGGGATGCACAAGATTGGTTAAAAATCCTAATTGGACAAGAATAAGCCTAGGGAGGAAGAAAATAATCTAAATGTTCATCCAATGTCACAAACACACCTATTGGATGCAGAAGATTGGTTAAAAACCCTAATTGGACAAGAATTAGCCTAGGCAGCACGAAAATGACCTAAATGTTCATCCAATGACACAAACACACCTATTGGATGCACAAGATTGGTTAAAAACCCTAATTGGACAACAATAAGCCTAGGGAAGAAGAAAATGACCAAATTGTTCATCCAATGACACAAACCCTCTTATTGGATGCACAAGATTGGTTAGAAACCCTTATTGGACAAGAATAACCCTAGGGAGGACGAAAATGACCTAAATATTAATCCAATGACACAAATGAACTTATTGGGTGCACAAGGTTTTTTAAAAACCGTAATAAGTCAAGAATAAGCCTTAGGATGACGAAAATGACCTAATTGTTCATCCAATGACAAAAACACACCTATTGGATGCACAAGATTGGTTAAAAACCCTAATTGAACAAAAATTAGCCTAGGCAGCACGAAAATGACCTAAATGTTCATCCAATGACACAAATACACCTATTGGATGCACAAGATTGGTTAAAAACCTTAATTGCGTAAGAATAAGCTTAGGGAGGACGAAATGACCTAAATGATCAACTATTGAAACAAACTTATCTTTTGGATGCACAAGATTGGTTAAAAACCCTAATTGGACAAGAGAAATCCAAGGGAGGATGGAAATGACCTAATTGTTAATCCAATGACACCAATGAACTTATTGAATGTACAAGATTGTTTAAAAACCCTAATTGGACAGGAATAAGCCTAAGGAGGAAGAATATGACCTAAATGTTCATCTGATGACACAAGCATACCGATTGGATGCACAAGATTGGTTAAAAACCCTAATTGGACAAGAATAAGCCTAGGGTGGACGAAAATAACCTAATTGTTCATCCAATGACACAAACACACCTATTCGCTGCACAAGATTGGTTAAAAACCCTAATTGGACAAGAATTAGCCTAGGCAGGACGAAAATGACCTAAATATTCATCCAATGACACAAACACACCTTTTGGATGCACAAGATTGGTTAAAAACCCTAATTGGACAAGAATTAGCCTAGGCAGCACGAAAATGACCTAAATGTTCATCCAATGACACAAACACACCTATTGGATGCACAAGATTGGTTAAAAACCCTAATTGGACAAGAATAAGTCTAGGGAAGAAGAAAATGACCAAATTGTTCATCCAATGACACAAACACTCTTATTGGAGGCACAAGATTGGTTAGAAACCCTTATTGGACAAGAATAAACCTAGGGTGGACGAAAATGACCTAAATATTAAACCAATGACACAAATGAACTTATTGGATGCACAAGATTTGTTAAAAACTGTAATAAGTCAAGAATAATACTTGGGAGGACGAAAATGACTTAATTGTTCATCTAATGACACAAACACACCTGTTGGCTGCACAAGATTGGTTAAAAACCCTAATTGGACAAGAATTAGCCTAGGCAGGACGAAAATGATCTACTAGTTCATCCAATGACACAAACTCACCAATTGGATGCACAAGATTGGTTAAAAACCCTGATTGGACAAGAATAAGCCTAGGGAAGAAGAAAATGACCTAAATGATCATGCAATGACACAAACACGCGTATTGGATGCAAAAGATTGGTTAAAAACCCTAATTGGACTAGAATAAACCTTTGGAGGACGAAAATGACCTAATTGTTCATCCAATGACAAAAACATACCTATTGGATGCACAATATTGGTTAAAAACCTTAATTGCGTAAGAATAAGCTTAGGGAGGACGAAATGACCTAAATGATCAACTAATGACACAAACTTATCTTTTGGATGCACAAGATTGGTTAAAAACCCAAATTGGAGAAGAGAAATCCAAGGGAGGATGGAAATCACCTAATTGTTAATCCAATGACACCAATGAACCTATTGGATGTACAAGATTGTTTAAAAACCCTAATTGGACAAGGATAAGCCTAAGGAGGAAGAATATGACCTAAATGTTCATCTGATGACACAAGCATACCGATTGGATGCACAAGATTGGTTAAAAACCCTAATTGGACAAGAATAAGCCTAGGGAGGACGAAAATAACCTAATTGTTCATCCAATGACACAAACACACCTATTCGCTGCACAAGATTGGTTAAAAACCTTAATTGGACAAGAATTAGCCTAGGCAGGACGAAAATGACCTAAATGTTCATCCAATGACACAAACACACCTTTTGGATGCACAAGATTGGTTAAAAACCCTAATTGGACAAGAATTAGCCTAGGCAGCACGAAAATGACCTAAATGTTCATCCAATGACACAAACACACCTATTGGATGCACAAGATTGGTTAAAAACCCTAATTGGACAAGAATAAGCCTAGGGAAGAAGAAAATGACCAAATTGTTCATCCAATGACACAAACACTCTTATTGGAGGCACAAGATTGGTTAGAAACCCTCATTGGACAAGAATAACCCTAGGGTGGACGAAAATGACCTAAATATTAAACCAATGACACAAATGAACTTATTGGATGCACAAGATTTGTTAAAAACTGTAATAAGTCAAGAATAATACTTGGGAGGACGAAAATGACTTAATTGTTCATCCAATGACACAAACACACCTGTTGGCTGCACAAGATTGGTTAAAAACCCTAATTGGACAAGAATTAGCCTAGGCAGGACGAAAATGATCTACTAGTTCATCCAATGACACAAACACACCAATTGGATGCACAAGATTGGTTAAAAACCCTGATTGGACAAGAATAAGCCTAGGGAAGAAGAAAATGACCTAAATGATCATGCAATGACACAAACACGCGTATTGGATGCAGAAGATTGGTTAAAAACCCTAATTGGACTAGAATAAGCCTAGGAAGGACGAAAATGACCTAATTGTTCATCCAATGACAAAAACATACCTATTGGATGCACAATATTGGTTAAAAACCATAATTGCGTAAGAATAAGCTTAGGGAGGACGAAATGACCTAAATGATCAACTAATGACACAAACTTATCTTTTTGATGCACAAGATTGGTTAAAAACCCTAATTGGACAAGAGAAATCCCAGGGAGGATGGAAATGACCTAATTGTTAATCCAATGACACCAATGAACTTATTGGATGTACAAGATTGTTTAAAAAGCCTAATTGGATAAGAATAAGCCTAGGGAGCAAGAAAATTACCTAAATGGTCATCCAATGACACAAACACACCTATTGGATGCACAACATTGGTTAAAAACCCTAATTGGACAAGAATAAGCCTAGGGATTACGAAAATGACCTAATTGTTCAACTAATGACACAAGCATACCGATTGGATGCACAAGATTGGTTAAAAACCCTAATTGGACTAGAATAAGCCTAGGGAGGACGAAAATAACCTAATTGTTCATCCAATGACACAAACACACCTATTCGATGCACAAGATTGGTTAAAAACCTTAATTGCATAAGAATAAGCTTAGGGAGGACGAAATGACCTAAATGTTCATCCATGACACAGACACACAAATTGGAAGCACAAGATTGGTTAAAAACATTCATTTGACAAGAATAAGCCTAGGGAGGACGAAAATGACCAAAATGTTCTTCCAATGACACAAACACGCCTATTGGATGCACAAGATTTGTTAAAAACCCTAAATGCATAAGTATAATCTTAGGGAGGAGTAACTGACCTAAATGTTCATCCAAGACACAAACACATCTATTGGATGCACAAGATTGGTTAAAAACACTAATTGCACAAGAATAAGCCTAGAGAGGACGAAAACGACCAAAATGTTCATCCAATGACACAAACACACCTATTGGATGCACAAGATTGGTTTAAAACCCTAATTGGACAAGAATAAGCCTAGGGAGAACGAAAATGACCTAAATGTTCATCCAAAGACACAAACACACCTATTGGATGCACAAGATTGGTTAAAAACCCTAATTAGAAAAGATTAAGCGTATGGAGGACGAAAATGACCTAAATGTTAATCCAATAACACAAAGGAACTTAAGGGATGCACAAGATTGGTTAAAAATCCTAATTGGAAAAGAATAAGCCTAGGGAGGAAGAAAATAATCTAAATGTTCATCCAATGTCACAAACAGACCTATTGGATGCAGAAGATTGGTTCAAAACCCTAATTGGACAAGAATAAGCCTAGGGAGGACGAAAATGACCTAATTGTTCATCCAATGACACAAACAATCTTATTGGACAAGAATAACCCTAGGGAGGACGTAAATGACCTAAATATTAATCCAATCACACAAATGAACTTCTTGGGTGCACAAGGTTTGTTAAAAACCGTAATAAGTTTAGAATAAGCCTTGGGATGACGAAAATGACCTAACTGTTCATCCAATGACAAAAAGACACCTATTGGATGCACAAGATTGGTTAAAAACCCTAATTGGACAAGAATTAGCCTAGGCAGCACGAAAATGACCTAAATGTTCATCCAATGACACAAACACACCTATTGGATGCACAAGATTGGTTAAAAACCCTAATTGGACAAGAATAAGCCTAGGGAAGAAGAAAATGACCAAATTGTTCATCCAATGACACAAACACACCTGTTGGCTGCACAAGATTGGTTAAAAACCCTAATTGGACAAGAATTAGCCTAGGCAGGACGAAAATGATCTACTAGTTCATCCAATGACACAAACACACCAATTGGATGCACAAGATTGGTTAAAAACCCTGATTGGACAAGAATAAGCCTAGGGAAGAAGAAAATGACCTAAATGATCATGCAATGACACAAACACGCGTATTGGATGCAGAAGATTGGTTAAAAACCCTAATTGGACTAGAATAAGCCTAGGAAGGACGAAAATGACCTAATTGTTCATCCAATGACAAAAACATACCTATTGGATGCACAATATTGGTTAAAAACCATAATTGCGTAAGAATAAGCTTAGGGAGGACGAAATGACCTAAATGATCAACTAATGACACAAACTTATCTTTTTGATGCACAAGATTGGTTAAAAACCCTAATTGGACAAGAGAAATCCCAGGGAGGATGGAAATGACCTAATTGTTAATCCAATGACACCAATGAACTTATTGGATGTACAAGATTGTTTAAAAAGCCTAATTGGATAAGAATAAGCCTAGGGAGCAAGAAAATTACCTAAATGGTCATCCAATGACACAAACACACCTATTGGATGCACAACATTGGTTAAAAACCCTAATTGGACAAGAATAAGCCTAGGGATTACGAAAATGACCTAATTGTTCAACTAATGACACAAGCATACCGATTGGATGCACAAGATTAGTTAAAAACCCTAATTGGACTAGAATAAGCCTAGGGAGGACGAAAATAACCTAATTGTTCATCCAATGACACAAACACACCTATTCGATGCACAAGATTGGTTAAAAACCTTAATTGCATAAGAATAACCTTAGGGAGGACGAAATGACCTAAATGTTCATCCATGACACAGACACACCTATTGGAAGCACAAGATTGGTTAGAACACTCATTGGACAAGATTAAGCCTAGGGAGGACGAAAATGACCAAAATGTTCTTCCAATGACACAAACACGCCTATTGGATGCACAAGATTTGTTAAAAACCCTAATTGCATAAGTATAATCTTAGGGAGGAGTAACTGACCTAAATGTTCATCCATGACACAAACACACCTATTGGATGCACACGATTGGTTAAAAACACTAATTGCACAAAAATAAGCCTAGGGAGGACGAAAATGACCAAAGTGTTCATCCAATGACACAAACACACCTATTGGATGCACAAGATTGGTTTAAAACCATAATTGGACAAGAATAAGCCTAGGGAGAACGAAAATGACCTAAATGTTCATCGAAAGACACAAACACACCTATTGGATGCACAAGATTTGTTAAAAACCCTAATTGGACAAGATTAAGCGTATGGAGGACGAAAATGACCTAAATGTTAATCCAATAACACAAAGGAACTTATGGGATGCACAAGATTGGTTAAAAATCCTAATTAGACAAGAATACGCCTAGGGAGGAAGAAAATAACCTAAATGTTCATCCAACGTCACAAACACACCTATTGGATGCAGAAGATTGGTTCAAAACCCTAATTGGACAAGAATAAGCCTAGGGAGGACGAAAATGACCTAATTGTTCATCCAATGACACAAACACTCTTATTGGACAAGAATAACCCTAAGGAGGACGTAAATGACCTAAATATTAATCCAATGACACAAATGAATTTATTGGGTGCACAAGGTTTGTTAAAAACCGTAATAAGTCAAGAATAAGCCTTGCGATGACGAAAATGACGTAACTGTTCATCCAAAGAGAAAAACACACCTATTGGATGCACAAGATTTGTTAAAAACCCTAATTGGACAAGAATAAGCCTAGGGAAGAAGAAAATGACCAAATTGTTCATCCAATGACACAAACACTCTTATTGGATGCACAAGATTGGTTAGAAACCCTTATTCGACAAGAATAACCCTAGGGAGGACGAAAATGACCTAAATAT
This sequence comes from Cicer bijugum, assembly GCA_037974875.1. Lineage (NCBI taxonomy): Eukaryota > Viridiplantae > Streptophyta > Magnoliopsida > Fabales > Fabaceae > Cicer > Cicer bijugum. The sequence goes on along the minus strand of JBBPBT010001350.1, from coordinate 545,577 downwards.
TAATCCAATGACACAAATGAACTTATTGGGTGCACAATGTTTGTTAAAAACCGTAATAAGTCAAGACTAAGCCTTGGGATGACGAAAATGACCTAATTGTTGATCCAATGACAATAACACACCTATTGGATGCACAAGATTGGTTAAAAACCCTAATTCGACAAGAATTAGCCTAGGCAGCACGAAAATGACCTAAATGTTCATCCAATGACACAAACACACCTATTGGATGCACAAGATTGGTTAAAAACCCTAATTGGACAAGAATAAGCCTAGGGAAGAAGAAAATGACCAAATTGTTCATCCAATGACACAAACACTCTTATTGGATGCACAAGATTGGTTAAAAACCTTGATTGGACAAGAATAAGCCTAGGGAAGAAGAAAATGACCTAAATGATCATGCAATGACACAAACACGCGTATTGGATGCAAAAGATTGGTTAAAAACCCTAATTGGACTAGAATAAGCCTTTGGAGGACGAACATGACCTAATTGATCATCCAATGACAAAAACATACCTATTGGATGCACAATATTGGTTAAAAACCTTAATTGCGTAAGAATAAGCTTAGGGAGTACGAAATGACCTAAATGATCAACTAATGACACAAACTTATCTTTTGGATGCACAAGATTGGTTAAAAATCCTAATTGGACAAGAGAAATCCAAGGGAGGATGGAAATGACCTAATTGTTAATCCAATGACACCAATGAACCTATTGGATGTACAAGATTGTTTAAAAACCCTAATTGGACAAGGATAAGCCTAAGGAGGAAGAATATGACCTAAATGTTCATCTGATGACACAAGCATACCGATTGGATGCACAAGATTGGTTAAAAACCCTAATTGGACAAGAATAAGCCTAGGGAGGACGAAAATAACCTAATTGTTCATCCAATGACACAAACACACCTATTCGCTGCACAAGATTGGTTAAAAACCCTAATTGGACAAGAATTAGCCTAGGCAGGACGAAAATGACCTAAATGTTCATCCAATGACACAAACACACCTTTTGGATGCACAAGATTGGTTAAAAACCCTAATTGGACAAGAATTAGCCTAGGCAGCACGAAAATGACCTAAATGTTCATCCAATGACACAAACACACCTATTGGATGCACAAGATTGGTTAAAAACCCTAATTGGACAAGAATAAGCCTAGGGAAGAAGAAAATGACCAAATTGTTCATCCAATGACACAAACACTCTTATTGGATGCACAAGATTGGTTAGAAACCCTTAATGGACAAGAATAACCCTAAGGAGGACGAAAATGACCTAAATATTAATCCAATGACACAAATTAACTTATTGGGTCCACAAGATTTGTTAAAAACCGTAATAAGTCAAGAATAAGCCTTGGGATGACGAAATGACCTAATTGTTCATCCAATGACACAAACACACCTGTTGGCTGCACAAGATTGGTTAAAAACCCTAATTGGACAAGAATTAGCCTAGGCAGGACGAAAATGATCTACTAGTTCATCCAATGACACAAACACACCAATTGGATGCACAAGATTGGTTAAAAACCCTGATTGGACAAGAATAAGCCTAGGGAAGAAGAAAATGACCTAAATGATCATGCAATGACACAAACACGCGTATTGGATGCAAAAGATTGGTTAAAAACCCTAATTGGACTAGAATAAGCCTAGGGAGGACGAAAATGACCTAATTGTTCATCCAATGACAAAAACATACCTATTGGATGCACAATATTGGTTAAAAACCTTAATTGCGTAAGAATAAGCTTAGGGAGGACGAAATGACCTAAATGATCAACTAATGACACAAACTTATCTTTTGGATGCACAAGATTGGTTAAAAACCCTAATTGGACAAGAGAAATCCCAGGGAGGATGGAAATGACCTAATTGTTAATCCAATGACTCCAATGAACTTATTGGATGTACAAGATTGTTTAAAAAGCCTAATTGGAAAAGAATAAGCCTAGGGAGCAAGAAAATTACCTAAATGGTCATCCAATGACACAAACACACCTATTGGATGCACAACATTGGTTAAAAACCCTAATTGGACAAGAATAAGCCTAGGGATTACGAAAATGACCTAATTGTTCAACTAATGACACAAGCATACCGATTGGATGCACAAGATTGGTTAAAAACCCTAATTGGACTAGAATAAGCCTAGGGAGGACGAAAATAACCTAATTGTTCATCCAATGACACAAACACACCTATTCGATGCACAAGATTGGTTAAAAACCTTAATTGCATAAGAATAAGCTTAGGGAGGACGAAATGACCTAAATGTTCATCCATGACACAGACACACCTATTGGAAGCACAAGATTGGTTAAAACACTCATTGGACAAGATTAAGCCTAGGGAGGACGAAAATGACCAAAATGTTCTTCCAATGACACAAACACGCCTATTGGATGCACAAGATTTGTTAAAAACCCTAATTGCATAAGTATAATCTTAGGGAGGAGTAACTGACCTAAATGTTCATCCATGACACAAACACACCTATTGGATGAACACGATTGGTTAGAAACACTAATTGCACAAGAATAAGCCTAGGGAGGACGAAAATGACCAAAATGTTCATCCAATGACACAAACACACCTATTGGATGCACAAGATTGGTTTAAAACCATAATTGGACAAGAATAAGCCTAGGGAGAACGAAAATGACCTAAATGTTCATCAAAAGACACAAACACACCTATTGGATGCACAAGATTGGTTAAAAACCCTAATTGGACAAGATTAAGCGTATGGAGGACGAAAATGACCTAAATGTTAATCCAATAACACAAAGGAACTTATGGGATGCACAAGATTGGTTAAAAATCCTAATTAGACAAGAATAAGCCTAGGGAGGAAGAAAATAACCTAAATGTTCATCCAACGTCACAAACACACCTATTGGATGCAGAAGATTGGTTCAAAACCCTAATTGGACAAGAATAAGCCTAGGGAGGACGAAAATGACCTAATTGTTCATCCAATGACACAAACACTCTTATTGGACAAGAATAACCATAGGGAGGACGTAAATGACCTAAATATTAATCCAATGACACAAATGAATTTATTGGGTGCACAAGGTTTGTTAAAAACCGTAATAAGTCAAGAATAAGCCTTGGGATGACGAAAATGGCGTAACTGTTCATCCAAAGACAAAAACACACCTATTGGATGCACAAGATTTGTTAAAAACCCTAATTGGACAAGAATAGGCCTAGGGAAGAAGAAAATGACCTAAATGTTCATCCAATGACACAAACACACCTATTGGATGCACAAGATTGGTTAAAAACCCTAATTGGACAAGAATTAGCCTAGGCAGGACGAAAATGACCTAAATGTTCATCCAATGACACAGACACACCTATCGGATGCACAAGATTGGTTAAAAATCCTAATTGGACAAGAATAAGCCTAGGGAAGAAGAAAATTGCCAAATTGTTCATCCAATGGCACAAACACTCTTATTGGATGCACAAGATTGGTTAGAAACCCTTATTGGACAAAAATAACCCTATGGAGGACGAAAATGACCAAAATATTAATCCAATGACACAAATGAACTTATTGGATGCACAAGATTTGTTAAAAACTATAATAAGTCTAGAATAAGCCTTGGGAGGACGAAAATGACCTAAATGTTCATCCAATGACACAAACACACCTGTTGGCAGCACAATATTGGTTAAAAACCATATTTGGACAAGAATTAGGCTAGGCAAGGACGAAAATGACCTAAATGTTCATCCAATGACACAAACACACCTATTGGATGCACAAGATTGGTTAAAAACCCTAATTGGACAAGAAAAAGCTTAGGGAAGAAGTAAATGACCAAATTGTTCATCCAATGACACAAACACTCTTATTGGATGCACAAGATTGGTTAGAAACCCTTATTGGACAAGAATAACCCTAGGGAGGACGAAAATGACCTAAATATTAATCCAATGACACAAATGAACTTATTGGATGCACAAGATTTGTTAAAAACCGTAATAAGTCTAGAATAAGCCTTGGGATGACGAAAATGACGTAACTGTTCATCCAAAGACAAAAACACACCTATTGGATGCACAAGATTTGTTAAAAACCCTAATTGGACAAGAATAAGCCTAGGGAAGAAGAAAACGACCAAATTGTTCATCCAATGACACAAACATTCTTATTGGACGCACAAGATTGGTTAGAAACCCTTATTCGACAAGAATAACCCTAGGGAGGACGAAAATGACCTAAATATTAATCCAATGACACAAATGAACTTATTGGGTGCACAGTGTTTGTTAAAAGTCGTAATAAGTCAAGACTAACCCTTGGGATGACAAAAATGACCTAATTGTTGATCCAATGACAATAACACACCTATTGGATGCACAAGATTGGTTAAAAACCCTAATTCGACAAGAATTAGCCTAGGCAGCACGAAAATAACCTAAATGTTCATCCAATGACACAAACACACCTATTGGATGCACAAGATTGGTTAAAAACCATAATTGGACAAGAATAAGCCTAGGGAAGAAGAAAATGACCAAATTGTTCATCCAATGACACAAACACTCTTATAGGATGCCCAAGATTGGATAGAAACCCTTATTGGACTAGAATAACCCTAGGGAGGACGAAAATGACCTAAATATTAATCCAATGACACAAATGAACTTATTGGGTGCACAATGTTTGTTAAAAACTGTAATAAGTCAAGAATAAGCCTTGGGATGACGAAAATGACCGAATTGTTCATCCAATGACAAAAACACACCTATTGGATGCACAGGATTGGTTAAAAACCCTAATTCGACAAGAATTAGCCTAGGCAGCACGAAAATAACCTAAATGTTCATCCAATGACACAAACACACCTATTGGATGCACAAGATTGGTTAAAAACCATAATTGGACAAGAATAAGCCTAGGGAAGAAGAAAATGACCAAATTGTTCATCCAATGACACAAACACTCTTATAGGATGCCCAAGATTGGATAGAAACCCTTATTGGACTAGAATAACCCTAGGGAGGACGAAAATGACCTAAATATTAATCCAATGACACAAATGAACTTATTGGGTGCACAATGTTTGTTAAAAACTGTAATAAGTCAAGAATAAGCCTTGGGATGACGAAAATGACCGAATTGTTCATCCAATGACAAAAACACACCTATTGGATGCACAGGATTGGTTAAAAACCCTAATTCGACAAGAATTAGCCTAGGCAGCACGAAAATGACCTAAATTTTCATCCAATGACACAAACACACCTATTGGATGCACAAGATTGGTTAAAAACCCTAATTGGACAAGAATAAGCCTAGGGAAGAAGAAAATGACCAAATTGTTCATCCAATGGCACAAACACTCTTATTGGATGCACAAGATTGGTTAGAAACCCTTATTGGACAAGAATAACCCTATGGAGGACGAAAATGACCAAAATATTAATCCAATGACACAAATGAACTTATTGGATGCACAAGATTTGTTAAAAACTGTAATAAGTCTAGAATAAGCCTTGGGAGGACGAACATGACCTAAATGTTCATCCAATGACACAAACACACCTGTTGGCTGCACAAGATTGGTTAAAAACCATAATTGGACAAGAATTAGGCTAGGCAAGGACGAAAATGACCTAAATGTTCATCCAATGACACAAACACACCTATTGGATGCACAAGATTGGTTAAAAACCCTAATTGGACAAGAATAAGCTTAGGGAAGAAGTAAATGACCAAATTGTTCATCCAATGACACAAACACGCTTATTGGATGCACAAGATTGGTTAGAAACCCTTATTGGACAAGAATAACCCTAGGGAGGACGAAAATGACCTAAATATTAATCCAATGACACAAATGAACTTATTGGGTGCACAAGATTTGTTAAAAACTGTAATAAGTCTAGAATAAGCCTTGGGAGGACGAAAATGACCTAAATGTTCATCCAATGACACAAACACACCTGTTGGCTGCACAAGATTGGTTAAAAACCCTAATTGGACAAGAAATAGCCTAGGCAGGACGAGAATGACCTAAATGTCCTCCAATGACACAAACACACCTATTGGATGCACAAGATTGGTTAAAAACCCTAATTGGACAAGAATAAGCTTAGGGAACAAGTAAATGACCAAATTGTTCATCCAATGACACAAACACTCTTATTGGATGAGCAAGATTGGTTAGAAACCCTTATTGGACAAGAATAACCCTATGGAGGACGAAAATGACCTAAATATTAATCCAATGACACAAATTAATTTATTGGGTGCACAAGGTTTGTTGAAAACCGTAATAAGTCAAGAATAAGCCTTTGGATGACGAAAATGACGTAATTGTTCATCCAAAGACAAAAACACACCTATTGGATGCACAAGATTTGTTAAAAATCCTAATTGGACAAGAATAAGCCTAGGGAAGAAGAAAATGACCAAATTGTTCATCCAATGACACAAACACTCTTATTGGATGCACAAGATTGGTTAGAAACCCTTATTCGACAAGAATAACCCTAGGGAGGACGAAAATGACCTTAATATTAATCCAATGACACAAATGAACTTATTGGGTGCACAGTGTTTGTTAAAAATCGTAATAAGTCAAGACTAAGCCTTGGGATAACAAAAATGACCTAATTGTTGATCCAATCACAATAACACACCTATTGGATGCACAAGATTGGTTAAAAACCCTAATTCGACAAGAATTAGCCTAGGCAGCACGAAAATAACCTAAATGTTCATCCAATGACACAAACACACCTATTGGATGCACAAGATTGGTTAAAAACCATAATTGGACAAGAATAAGCCTAGGGAAGAAGAAAATGACCAAATTGTTCATCCAATGACACAAACACTCTTATTGGATGCCCAAGATTGGATAGAAACAAGAATAACCCTAGGGAGGACGAAAATGAACTAAATATTAATGCAATGACACAAATGAACTTATTGGATGCACAAGATTTCTTAAAAACTGTAATAAGTCTAGAATAAGCCTTGGGAGGACGAAAATGACCTAAATGTTCATCCGATGACACAAACACACCTGTTGGCTGCACAAGATTGGTTAAAAACCCTAATTGGACAAGAATTAGCCTAGGCAGGACGAGAATGACCTAAATGTCCTCCAATGACACAAACACACCTATTGGATGCAAAAGATTGGTTAAAAACCCTAATTGGACAAGAATAAGCTTAGGGAACAAGTAAATGACCAAATTGTTCATCCAATGACACAAACACTCTTATTGGATGCACAAGATTGGTTAGAAACCCTTATTGGACAAGAATAACCCTAGGGAGGACGAAAATGACCTAAATATTAATCCAATGACACAAATGAATTTATTGGGTGCACAAGGTTTGTTAAAAACCGTAATAAGTCAAGAATAAGCCTTGGGATGACGAAAATGACGTAACTGTTCATCCAAAGACAAAAACACACCTATTGGATGCACAAGATTTGTTAAAAACCCTAATTGGACAAGAATAAGCCTAGGGAAGAAGAAAATGACCAAATTGTTCATCCAATGACACAAACACTCTTATTGGATGCACAAGATTGGTTAGAAACCCTTATTCGACAAGAATAACCCTAGGGAGGACGAAAATGACCTAAATATTAATCCAATGACACAAATGAACTTATTGGGTGCACAGTGTTTGTTAAAAATCGTAATAAGTCAAGACTAAGCCTTGGGATGACGAAAATGACCTAATTGTTGATCCAATGACAATAATACACCTATTGGATGCACAAGATTGGTTAAAAACCTTAATTCGACAAGAATTAGCCTAGGCAGCACGAAAATGACCTAAATGTTCATCCAATGACACAAACACACCTATTGGATGCACAAGATTGATTAAAAACCCTAATTGGACAAGAATAAGCCTAGGGAAGAAGAAAATGACCAAATTGTTCATCCAATGACACAAACACTCTTATTGGATGCACAAGATTGGTTAGAAACCCTTATTCGACAAGAATAACCCTAGGGAGGACGAAAATGACCTTAATATTAATCCAATGACACAAATGAACTTATTGGGTGCACAGTGTTTGTTAAAAATCGTAATAAGTCAAGACTAAGCCTTGGGATAACAAAAATGACCTAATTGTTGATCCAATCACAATAACACACCTATTGGATGCACAAGATTGGTTAAAAACCCTAATTCGACAAGAATTAGCCTAGGCAGCACGAAAATAACCTAAATGTTCATCCAATGACACAAACACACCTATTGGATGCACAAGATTGGTTAAAAACCATAATTGGACAAGAATAAGCCTAGGGAAGAAGAAAATGACCAAATTGTTCATCCAATGACACAAACACTCTTATTGGATGCCCAAGATTGGATAGAAACAAGAATAACCCTAGGGAGGACGAAAATGAACTAAATATTAATGCAATGACACAAATGAACTTATTGGATGCACAAGATTTCTTAAAAACTGTAATAAGTCTAGAATAAGCCTTGGGAGGACGAAAATGACCTAAATGTTCATCCGATGACACAAACACACCTGTTGGCTGCACAAGATTGGTTAAAAACCCTAATTGGACAAGAATTAGCCTAGGCAGGACGAGAATGACCTAAATGTCCTCCAATGACACAAACACACCTATTGGATGCAAAAGATTGGTTAAAAACCCTAATTGGACAAGAATAAGCTTAGGGAACAAGTAAATGACCAAATTGTTCATCCAATGACACAAACACTCTTATTGGATGCACAAGATTGGTTAGAAACCCTTATTGGACAAGAATAACCCTAGGGAGGACGAAAATGACCTAAATATTAACCAATGACACAAATGAATTTATTGGGTGCACAAGGTTTGTTAAAAACCGTAATAAGTCAAGAATAAGCCTTGGGATGACGAAAATGACGTAACCGTTCATCCAAAGACAAAAACACACCTATTGGATGCACAAGATTTGTTAAAAACCCTAATTGGACAAGAATAAGCCTACGGAAGAAGAAAAGGACCAAATTGTTCATCCAATGACACAAACACTCTTATTGGATGCACAAGATTGGTTAGAAACCCTTATTCGACAAGAATAACCCTAGGGAGGACGAAAATGACCTAAATATTAATCCAATGACACAAATGAACTTATTGGGTGCACAGTGTTTGTTAAAAATCATAATAAGTCAAGACTAAGCCTTGGGATGACAAAAATGACCTAATTGTTGATCCAATGACAATAACACACCTATTGGATGCACAAGATTGGTTAAAAACCCTAATTCGACAAGAATTAGCCTAGGCAGCACGAAAATAACCTAAATGTTCATCCAATGACACAAACACACCTATTGGATGCACAAGATTGGTTAAAAACCATAATTGGACAAGAATAAGCCTAGGGAAGAAGAAAATGACCAAATTGTTCATCCAATGACACAAACACTCTTATAGGATGCCCAAGATTGGATAGAAACCCTTATTGGACTAGAATAACCCTAGGGAGGACGAAAATGACCTAAATATTAATCCAATGACACAAATGAACTTATTGGGTGCACAATGTTTGTTAAAAACTGTAATAAGTCAAGAATAAGCCTTGGGATGACGAAAATGACCGAATTGTTCATCCAATGACAAAAACACACCTATTGGATGCACAGGATTGGTTAAAAACCCTAATTCGACAAGAATTAGCCTAGGCAGCACGAAAATGACCTAAATTTTCATCCAATGACACAAACACACCTATTGGATGCACAAGATTGGTTAAAAACCCTAATTGGACAAGAATAAGCCTAGGGAAGAAGAAAATGACCAAATTGTTCATCCAATGGCACAAACACTCTTATTGGATGCACAAGATTGGTTAGAAACCCTTATTGGACAAGAATAACCCTATGGAGGACGAAAATGACCAAAATATTAATCCAATGACACAAATGAACTTATTGGATGCACAAGATTTGTTAAAAACTGTAATAAGTCTAGAATAAGCCTTGGGAGGACGAACATGACCTAAATGTTCATCCAATGACACAAACACACCTGTTGGCTGCACAAGATTGGTTAAAAACCATAATTGGACAAGAATTAGGCTAGGCAAGGACGAAAATGACCTAAATGTTCATCCAATGACACAAACACACCTATTGGATGCACAAGATTGGTTAAAAACCCTAATTGGACAAGAATAAGCTTAGGGAAGAAGTAAATGACCAAATTGTTCATCCAATGACACAAACACGCTTATTGGATGCACAAGATTGGTTAGAAACCCTTATTGGACAAGAATAACCCTAGGGAGGACGAAAATGACCTAAATATTAATCCAATGACACAAATGAACTTATTGGGTGCACAAGATTTGTTAAAAACTGTAATAAGTCTAGAATAAGCCTTGGGAGGACGAAAATGACCTAAATGTTCATCCAATGACACAAACACACCTGTTGGCTGCACAAGATTGGTTAAAAACCCTAATTGGACAAGAAATAGCCTAGGCAGGACGAGAATGACCTAAATGTCCTCCAATGACACAAACACACCTATTGGATGCACAAGATTGGTTAAAAACCCTAATTGGACAAGAATAAGCTTAGGGAACAAGTAAATGACCAAATTGTTCATCCAATGACACAAACACTCTTATTGGATGAGCAAGATTGGTTAGAAACCCTTATTGGACAAGAATAACCCTATGGAGGACGAAAATGACCTAAATATTAATCCAATGACACAAATTAATTTATTGGGTGCACAAGGTTTGTTGAAAACCGTAATAAGTCAAGAATAAGCCTTTGGATGACGAAAATGACGTAATTGTTCATCCAAAGACAAAAACACACCTATTGGATGCACAAGATTTGTTAAAAATCCTAATTGGACAAGAATAAGCCTAGGGAAGAAGAAAATGACCAAATTGTTCATCCAATGACACAAACACTCTTATTGGATGCACAAGATTGGTTAGAAACCCTTATTCGACAAGAATAACCCTAGGGAGGACGAAAATGACCTTAATATTAATCCAATGACACAAATGAACTTATTGGGTGCACAGTGTTTGTTAAAAATCGTAATAAGTCAAGACTAAGCCTTGGGATAACAAAAATGACCTAATTGTTGATCCAATCACAATAACACACCTATTGGATGCACAAGATTGGTTAAAAACCCTAATTCGACAAGAATTAGCCTAGGCAGCACGAAAATAACCTAAATGTTCATCCAATGACACAAACACACCTATTGGATGCACAAGATTGGTTAAAAACCATAATTGGACAAGAATAAGCCTAGGGAAGAAGAAAATGACCAAATTGTTCATCCAATGACACAAACACTCTTATTGGATGCCCAAGATTGGATAGAAACAAGAATAACCCTAGGGAGGACGAAAATGAACTAAATATTAATGCAATGACACAAATGAACTTATTGGATGCACAAGATTTCTTAAAAACTGTAATAAGTCTAGAATAAGCCTTGGGAGGACGAAAATGACCTAAATGTTCATCCGATGACACAAACACACCTGTTGGCTGCACAAGATTGGTTAAAAACCCTAATTGGACAAGAATTAGCCTAGGCAGGACGAGAATGACCTAAATGTCCTCCAATGACACAAACACACCTATTGGATGCAAAAGATTGGTTAAAAACCCTAATTGGACAAGAATAAGCTTAGGGAACAAGTAAATGACCAAATTGTTCATCCAATGACACAAACACTCTTATTGGATGCACAAGATTGGTTAGAAACCCTTATTGGACAAGAATAACCCTAGGGAGGACGAAAATGACCTAAATATTAACCAATGACACAAATGAATTTATTGGGTGCACAAGGTTTGTTAAAAACCGTAATAAGTCAAGAATAAGCCTTGGGATGACGAAAATGACGTAACCGTTCATCCAAAGACAAAAACACACCTATTGGATGCACAAGATTTGTTAAAAACCCTAATTGGACAAGAATAAGCCTACGGAAGAAGAAAAGGACCAAATTGTTCATCCAATGACACAAACACTCTTATTGGATGCACAAGATTGGTTAGAAACCCTTATTCGACAAGAATAACCCTAGGGAGGACGAAAATGACCTAAATATTAATCCAATGACACAAATGAACTTATTGGGTGCACAGTGTTTGTTAAAAATCATAATAAGTCAAGACTAAGCCTTGGGATGACAAAAATGACCTAATTGTTGATCCAATGACAATAACACACCTATTGGATGCACAAGATTGGTTAAAAACCCTAATTCGACAAGAATTAGCCTAGGCAGCACGAAAATAACCTAAATGTTCATCCAATGACACAAACACACCTATTGGATGCACAAGATTGGTTAAAAACCATAATTGGACAAGAATAAGCCTAGGGAAGAAGAAAATGACCAAATTGTTCATCCAATGACACAAACACTCTTATAGGATGCCCAAGATTGGATAGAAACCCTTATTGGACTAGAATAACCCTAGGGAGGACGAAAATGACCTAAATATTAATCCAATGACACAAATGAACTTATTGGGTGCACAATGTTTGTTAAAAACTGTAATAAGTCAAGAATAAGCCTTGGGATGACGAAAATGACCGAATTGTTCATCCAATGACAAAAACACACCTATTGGATGCACAGGATTGGTTAAAAACCCTAATTCGACAAGAATTAGCCTAGGCAGCACGAAAATGACCTAAATTTTCATCCAATGACACAAACACACCTATTGGATGCACAAGATTGGTTAAAAACCCTAATTGGACAAGAATAAGCCTAGGGAAGAAGAAAATGACCAAATTGTTCATCCGATGGCACAAACACTCTTATTGGATGCACAAGATTGGTTAGAAACCCTTATTGGACAAGAATAACCCTATGGAGGACGAAAATGACCAAAATATTAATCCAATGACACAAATGAACTTATTGGATGCACAAGATTTGTTAAAAACTGTAATAAGTCTAGAATAAGCCTTGGGAGGACGAAAATGACCTAAATGTTCATCCAATGACACAAACACACCTGTTGGCTGCACAAGATTGGTTAAAAACCATAATTGGACAAGAATTAGGCTAGGCAAGGACGAAAATGACCTAAATGTTCATCCAATGACACAAACACACCTATTGGATGCACAAGATTGGTTAAAAACCCTAATTGGACAAGAATAAGCTTAGGGAAGAAGTAAATGACCAAATTGTTCATCCAATGACACAAACACGCTTATTGGATGCACAAGATTGGTTAGAAACCCTTATTGGACAAGAATAACCCTAGGGAGGACGAAAATGACCTAAATATTAATCCAATGACACAAATGAACTTATTGGGTGCACAAGATTTGTTAAAAACTGTAATAAGTCTAGAATAAGCCTTGGGAGGACGAAAATGACCTAAATGTTCATCCAATGACACAAACACACCTGTTGGCTGCACAAGATTGGTTAAAAACCCTAATTGGACAAGAAATAGCCTAGGCAGGACGAGAATGACCTAAATGTCCTCCAATGACACAAACACACCTATTGGATGCACAAGATTGGTTAAAAACCCTAATTGGACAAGAATAAGCTTAGGGAACAAGTAAATGACCAAATTGTTCATCCAATGACACAAACACTCTTATTGGATGAGCAAGATTGGTTAGAAACCCTTATTGGACAAGAATAACCCTATGGAGGACGAAAATGACCTAAATATTAATCCAATGACACAAATTAATTTATTGGGTGCACAAGGTTTGTTGAAAACCGTAATAAGTCAAGAATAAGCCTTTGGATGACGAAAATGACGTAATTGTTCATCCAAAGACAAAAACACACCTATTGGATGCACAAGATTTGTTAAAAATCCTAATTGGACAAGAATAAGCCTAGGGAAGAAGAAAATGACCAAATTGTTCATCCAATGACACAAACACTCTTATTGGATGCACAAGATTGGTTAGAAACCCTTATTCGACAAGAATAACCCTAGGGAGGACGAAAATGACCTTAATATTAATCCAATGACACAAATGAACTTATTGGGTGCACAGTGTTTGTTAAAAATCGTAATAAGTCAAGACTAAGCCTTGGGATAACAAAAATGACCTAATTGTTGATCCAATCACAATAACACACCTATTGGATGCACAAGATTGGTTAAAAACCCTAATTCGACAAGAATTAGCCTAGGCAGCACGAAAATAACCTAAATGTTCATCCAATGACACAAACACACCTATTGGATGCACAAGATTGGTTAAAAACCATAATTGGACAAGAATAAGCCTAGGGAAGAAGAAAATGACCAAATTGTTCATCCAATGACACAAACACTCTTATTGGATGCCCAAGATTGGATAGAAACAAGAATAACCCTAGGGAGGACGAAAATGAACTAAATATTAATCCAATGACACAAATGAACTTATTGGGTGCACAATGTTTGTTAAAAACTGTAATAAGTCAAGAATAAGCCTTGGGATGACGAAAATGACCGAATTGTTCATCCAATGACAAAAACACACCTATTGGATGCACAGGATTGGTTAAAAACCCTAATTCGACAAGAATTAGCCTAGGCAGCACGAAAATGACCTAAATTTTCATCCAATGACACAAACACACCTATTGGATGCACAAGATTGGTTAAAAACCCTAATTGGACAAGAATAAGCCTAGGGAAGAAGAAAATGACCAAATTGTTCATCCGATGGCACAAACACTCTTATTGGATGCACAAGATTGGTTAGAAACCCTTATTGGACAAGAATAACCCTATGGAGGACGAAAATGACCAAAATATTAATCCAATGACACAAATGAACTTATTGGATGCACAAGATTTGTTAAAAACTGTAATAAGTCTAGAATAAGCCTTGGGAGGACGAAAATGACCTAAATGTTCATCCAATGACACAAACACACCTGTTGGCTGCACAAGATTGGTTAAAAACCATAATTGGACAAGAATTAGGCTAGGCAAGGACGAAAATGACCTAAATGTTCATCCAATGACACAAACACACCTATTGGATGCACAAGATTGGTTAAAAACCCTAATTGGACAAGAATAAGCTTAGGGAAGAAGTAAATGACCAAATTGTTCATCCAATGACACAAACACGCTTATTGGATGCACAAGATTGGTTAGAAACCCTTATTGGACAAGAATAACCCTAGGGAGGACGAAAATGACCTAAATATTAATCCAATGACACAAATGAACTTATTGGGTGCACAAGATTTGTTAAAAACTGTAATAAGTCTAGAATAAGCCTTGGGAGGACGAAAATGACCTAAATGTTCATCCAATGACACAAACACACCTGTTGGCTGCACAAGATTGGTTAAAAACCCTAATTGGACAAGAATTAGCCTAGGCAGGACGAAAATGACCTAAATGTCCTCCAATGACACAAACACACCTATTGGATGCACAAGATTAGTTAAAAACCCTAATTGGACAAGAATAAGCTTAGGGAACAAGTAAATGACCAAATTGTTCATCCAATGACACAAACACTCTTATTGGATGCACAAGATTGGTTAGAAACCCTTATTGGACAAGAATAACCCTAGGGAGGACGAAAATGACCTAAATATTAATCCAATGACACAAATGAATTTATTGGGTGCACAAGGTTTGTTAAAAACCGTAATAAGTCAAGAATAAGCCTTGGGATGACGAAAATGACGTAACTGTTCATCCAAAGACAAAAACACACCTATTGGATGCACAAGATTTGTTAAAAACCCTAATTGGACAAGAATAAGCCTAGGGAAGAAGAAAATGACCAAATTGTTCATCCAATGACACAAACACTCTTATTGGATGCACAAGATTGGTTAGAAACCCTTATTCGACAAGAATAACCCTAGGGAGGACGAAAATGACCTAAATATTAATCCAATGACACAAATGAACTTATTGGGTGCACAGTGTTTGTTAAAAATCGTAATAAGTCAAGACTAAGCCTTGGGATGACGAAAATGACCTAATTGTTGATGCAATGACAATAATACACCTATTGGATGCACAAGATTGGTTAAAAACCTTAATTCGACAAGAATTAGCCTAGGCAGCACGAAAATGACCTAAATGTTCATCCAATGACACAAACACACCTATTGGATGCACAAGATTGATTAAAAACCCTAATTGGACAAGAATAAGCCTAGGGAAGAAGAAAATGACCAAATTGTTCATCCAATGACACAAACACTCTTATTGGATGCACAAGATTGGTTAGAAACCCTTATTCGACAAGAATAACCCTAGGGAGGACGAAAAAGACCTAAATATTAATCCAATGAAACAAATGAACTTATTGGGTGCACAGTGTTTGTTAAAGGTCGTAATAAGTCAAGACTAAGCCTTGGGATGACAAAAATGACCTAATTGTTGATCCAATGACAATTACACACCTATTGGATGCACAAGATTGGTTAAAAACCCTAATTCGACAAGAATTAGCCTAGGCAGCACGAAAATGACCTAAATTTTCATCCAATGACACAAACACACCTATTGGATGCACAAGATTGGTTAAAAACCCTAATTGGACAAGAATAAGCCTAGGGAAAAAGAAAATGACCAAATTGTTCATCCAATGGCACAAACACTCTTATTGGATGCACAAGATTGGTTAGAAACCCTTATTGGACAAGAATAACCCTATGGAGGACGAAAATGACAAAAATATTAATCCAATGACACAAATGAACTTATTGGATGCACAAGATTAGTTAAAAACTGTAATAAGTCTAGAATAAGCCTTGGGAGGACGAAAATGACCTAAATGTTCATCCAATGACACAAACACACCTGTTGGCTGCACAAGATTGGTTAAAAACCATAATTGGACAAGAATTAGGCTAGGCAAGGACGAAAATGACCTAAATGTTCATCCAATGACACAAACACACCTATTGGATGCACAAGATTGGTTAAAAACCGTAATTGGACAAGAATAAGCCTAGGGAAGAAGAAAATGACCAAATTGTTCATCCAATGGCACAAACACTCTTATTGGATGCACAAGATTGGTTAGAAACCCTTATTGGACAAGAATAACCCTAGGGAGGACGAAAATGACCTAAATATTAATCCAATGACACAAATGAACTTATTGGGTGCACAAGATTTGTTAAAAACTGTAATAACTCTAGAATAAGCCTTGGGATGACGAAAATGACGTAACTGTTCATCCAAAGACAAAAACACACCTATTGGATGCACAAGATTTGTTAAAAACCCTAATTGGACAAGAATAAGCCTAGGGAAGAAGAAAATGACCAAATTGTTCATCCAATGACACAAACACTCTTATTGGATGCACAAGATTGGTTAGAAACCCTTATTGGACAAGAATAACCCTATGGAGGACGAAAATGACCTAAATATTAATCCAATGACACAAATGAACTTATTGGATGCACAAGATTTCTTAAAAACTGTAATAAGTCTAGAATAAGCCTTGGGAGGACGAAAATGACCTAAATGTTCATCCAATGACACAAACACACCTGTTGGCTGCACAAGATTGGTTAAAAACCCTAATTGGACAAGAATTAGCCTAGGCAGGACGAAAATGACCTAAATGTTCATCCAATGACACAAACACACCTATTGGATGCACAAGATTGGTTAAAAACCCTAATTGGACAAGAATAAGCCTAGGGAAGAAGAAAATTACCAAATTGTTCATCCAATGGCACAAACACTCTTATTGGATGCACAAGATTGGTTAGAAACCCTTATTGGACAAGAATAACCCTAGGGAGGACGAAAATGACCTAAATATTAATCCAATGACACAAATGAACTTATTGGGTGCACAAGATTTGCTAAAAACTGTAATAAGTCTAGAATAAGCCTTGGGAGGACGAAAATGACCTAAATGTTCATCCAATGACACAAACACACCTGTTGGCTGCACAAGATTGGTTAAAAACCATAATTGGACAAGAATTAGCCTAGGCAAGGATGAAAATGACCTAAATGTTCATCCAATGACACAAACACACCTATTGGATGCACAAGATTGGTTAGAAACCCTTATTGGACAAGAATAACCCTATGGAGGACGAAAATGACCTAAATATTAATCCAATGACACAAATGAATTTATTGGGTGCACAAGGTTTGTTAAAAACCGTAATAAGTCAAGAATAAGCCTTGGGATGACGAAAATGACGTAACTGTTCATCCAAAGACCAAAACACACCTATTGGATGCACAAGATTTGTTAAAAACCCTAATTGGACAAGAATAAGCCTAGGGAAGAAGAAAATGACCAAATTGTTCATCCAATGACACAAACACTCTTAT
Organism: Cicer bijugum; assembly: GCA_037974875.1. Lineage (NCBI taxonomy): Eukaryota > Viridiplantae > Streptophyta > Magnoliopsida > Fabales > Fabaceae > Cicer > Cicer bijugum. The sequence continues at coordinate 527,236 of JBBPBT010001350.1, read as the reverse complement.
TGGATGCACAAGATTGGTTAGAAACCCTTATTGGACAAGAATAACCCTATGGAGGACGAAAATGACCTAAATATTAATCCAATGACACAAATGAACTTATTGGATGCACAAGATTTCTTAAAAACTGTAATAAGTCTAGAATAAGCTTTGGGAGGACGAAAATGACCTAAATGTTCATCCAATGACACAAACACACCTGTTGGCTGCACAAGATTGGTTAAAAACCATAATTGGACAAGAATTAGCCTAGGCAAGGATGAAAATGACCTAAATGTTCATCCAATGACACAAACACACCTATTGGATGCACAAGACTGGTTAAAAACCCTAATTGGACAAGAATAAGCCTAGGGTAGAAGAAAATGACCAAATTGTTCATCCAATGGCACAAACACTCTTATTGGATGCACAAGATTGGTTAGAAACCCTTATTGGACAAGAATAACCCTAGGGAGGACGAAAATGACCTAAATATTAATCCAATGACACAAATGAACTTATTGGGTGCACAAGATTTGTTAAAAACTGTAATAAGTCTAGAATAAGCATTGGGAGGACGAAAATGACCTAAATGTTCATCCAATGACACAAACACACCTGTTGGCTGCACAAGATTGGTTAAAAACCCTAATTGGACAAGAATTAGCCTAGGCAGGACGAAAATGACCTAAATGTCATCCAATGACACAAACACACCTATTGGATGCACAAGATTGGTTAAAAACCCTAATTGGACAAGAATAAGCCTAGGGAAGAAGAAAATGACCAAATTGTTCATCCAATGGCACAAACACTCTTATTGGATGCACAACATTGGTTAGAAACCCTTATTGGACAAGAATAACCCTATGGAGGACGAAAATGACCTAAATATTAATCAAACGACACAAATGAATTTATTGGGTGCACAAGGTTTGTTAAAAACCGTAATAAGTCAAGAATAAGCCTTGGGATGACGAAAATGACGTAACTGTTCATCCAAAGACAAAAACACACCTATTGGATGCACAAGATTTGTTAAAAACCCTAATTGTACAAGAATAAGCCTAGGGAAGAAGAAAATGACCAAATTGTTCATCCAATGACACAAACACTCTTATTGGATGCACAAGATTGGTTAGAAACCCTTATTGGACAAGAATAACCCTATGGAGGACGAAAATGACCTAAATATTAATCCAATGACACAAATGAACCTATTGGATGCACAAGATTTCTTAAAAACTGTAATAAGTCTAGAATAAGCCTTGGGAGGACGAAAATGACCTAAATGTTCATCCAATGACACAAACACACCTGTTGGCAGCACAAGAGTGGTTAAAAACCCTAATTGGACAAGAATTAGCCTAGGCAGGACGAAAATGACCTAAATGTTCATCCAATGACACAAACACACCTATTGGATGCACAAGATTGGTTAAAAACCCTAATTGGACAAGAATAAGCCTAAGGAAGAGGAAAATGACCAAATTGTTCATCCAATGGCACAAACAATCTTATTTGATGCACAAGATTGGTTAGAAACCCTTATTGGACAAGAATAACCCTAGGGAGGACGAAAATGACCTAAATATTAATCCAATGACACAAATGAACTTATTGGGTGCACAAGATTTGTTAAAAACTGTAATAAGTCTAGAATAAGCCTTAGGAGGACGAAAATGACCTAAATGTTCATCCAATGACACAAACACACCTGTTGGCTGCACAAGATTGGTTAAAAACCATAATTGGACAAGAATTAGCCTAGGCAAGGACGAAAATGACCTAAATGTTCATCCAATGACACAAACACACCTATTGGATGCACAAGACTGGTTAAAAACCCTAATTGGACAAGAATAAGCCTAGGGAAGAAGTAAATGACCAAATTGTTCATCCAATGACACAAACACTCTTATTGGATGCACAAGATTGGTTAGAAACCCTTATTGGACAAGAATAACCCTAGGGAGGACGAAAATGACCTAAATATTAATCCAATGACACAAATGAACTTATTGGGTGCACAAGATTTGTTAAAAACTGTAATAAGTCTAGAATAAGCCTTAGGAGGACGAAAATGACCTAAATGTTCATCCAATGACACAAACACACCTGTTGGCTGCACAAGATTGGTTAAAAACCATAATTGGACAAGAATTAGCCTAGGCAAGGACGAAAATGACCTAAATGTTCATCCAATGACACAAACACACCTATTGGATGCACAAGACTGGTTAAAAACCCTAATTGGACAAGAATAAGCCTAGGGTAGAAGAAAATGACCAAATTGTTCATCCAATGGCACAAACACTCTTATTGGATGCACAAGATTGGTTAGAAACCCTTATTGGACAAGAATAACCCTAGGGAGGACGAATATGACCTAAATATTAATCCAATGACACAAATGAACTTATTGGGTGCACAAGATTTGTTAAAAACTGTAATAAGTCTAGAATAAGCCTTGGGAGGACGAAAATGACCTAAATGTTCATCCAATGACACAAACACACCTGTTGGCTGCACAAGATTGGTTAAAAACCATAATTGGACAAGAATTAGCCTAGGCAAGGACGAAAATGACCTAAATGTTCATCCAATGACACAAACACACCTATTGGATGCACAAGATTGGTTAAAAACCCTAATTGGACAAGAATAAGCTTAGGGAAGAAGTAAATGACCAAATTGTTCATCCAATGACACAAACGCTCTTATTGGATGCACAAGATTGGTTAGAAACCCTTATTGGACAACAATAACCCTAGGGAGGACGAAAATGACCTAAATATTAATCCAATGACACAAATGAACTTATTGGGTGCACAAGATTTGTTAAAAACTGTAATAAGTCTAGAATAAGCCTTGGGAGGACGAAAATGACCTAAATGTTCATCCAATGACACAAACACACCTGTTGGCTGCACAAGATTGGTTAAAAACCCTAATTGGACAAGAATTAGCCTAGGCAGGACGAAAATGACCTAAATGTCATCCAATGACACAAACACACCTATTGGATGCACAAGATTGGTTAAAAACCCTAATTGGACAAGAATAAGCCGAGGGAAGAAGAAAATGACCAAATTGTTCATCCAATGGCACAAACACTCTTATTGGATGCACAACATTGGTTAGAAACCCTTATTGGACAAGAATAACCCTATGGAGGACGAAAATGACCTAAATATTAATCCAACGACACAAATGAATTTATTGGGTGCACAAGGTTTGTTAAAAACCGTAATAAGTCAAGAATAAGCCTTGGGATGACGAAAATGACGTAACTGTTCATCCAAAGACAAAAACACACCTATTGGATGCACAAGATTTGTTAAAAACCCTAATTGTACAAGAATAAGCCTAGGGAAGAAGAAAATGACCAAATTGTTCATCCAATGACACAAACACTCTTATTGGATGCACAAGATTGGTTAGAAACCCTTATTGGACAAGAATAACCCTATGGAGGACGAAAATGACCTAAATATTAATCCAATGACACAAATGAACTTATTGGATGCACAAGATTTCTTAAAAACTGTAATAAGTCTAGAATAAGCCTTGGGAGGACGAAAATGACCTAAATGTTCATCCAATGACACAAACACACCTGTTGGCAGCACAAGATTGGTTAAAAACCCTAATTGGACAAGAATTAGCCTAGGCAGGACGAAAATGACCTAAATGTTCATCCAATGACACAAACACACCTATTGGATGCACAAGATTGGTTAAAAACCCTAATTGGACAAGAATAAGCCTAAGGAAGAGGAAAATGACCAAATTGTTCATCCAATGGCACAAACACTCTTATTTGATGCACAAGATTGGTTAGAAACCCTTATTGGACAAGAATAACCCTAGGGAGGACGAAAATGACCTAAATATTAATCCAATGACACAAATGAACTTATTGGGTGCACAAGATTTGTTAAAAACTGTAATAAGTCTAGAATAAGCCTTAGGAGGACGAAAATGACCTAAATGTTCATCCAATGACACAAACACACCTGTTGGCTGCACAAGATTGGTTAAAAACCATAATTGGACAAGAATTAGCCTAGGCAAGGACGAAAATGACCTAAATGTTCATCCAATGACACAAACACACCTATTGGATGCACAAGACTGGTTAAAAACCCTAATTGGACAAGAATAAGCCTAGGGAAGAAGTAAATGACCAAATTGTTCATCCAATGACACAAACACTCTTATTGGATGCACAAGATTGGTTAGAAACCCTTATTGGACAAGAATAACCCTAGGGAGGACGAAAATGACCTAAATATTAATCCAATGACACAAATGAACTTATTGGGTGCACAAGATTTGTTAAAAACTGTAATAAGTCTAGAATAAGCCTTAGGAGGACGAAAATGACCTAAATGTTCATCCAATGACACAAACACACCTGTTGGCTGCACAAGATTGGTTAAAAACCATAATTGGACAAGAATTAGCCTAGGCAAGGACGAAAATGACCTAAATGTTCATCCAATGACACAAACACACCTATTGGATGCACAAGACTGGTTAAAAACCCTAATTGGACAAGAATAAGCCTAGGGAAGAAGTAAATGACCAAATTGTTCATCCAATGACACAAACACTCTTATTGGATGCACAAGATTGGTTAGAAACCCTTATTGGACAAGAATAACCCTAGGGAGGACGAAAATGACCTAAATATTAATCCAATGACACAAATGAACTTATTGGGTGCACAAGATTTGTTAAAAACTGTAATAAGTCTAGAATAAGCCTTAGGAGGACGAAAATGACCTAAATGTTCATCCAATGACACAAACACACCTGTTGGCTGCACAAGATTGGTTAAAAACCATAATTGGACAAGAATTAGCCTAGGCAAGGACGAAAATGACCTAAATGTTCATCCAATGACACAAACACACCTATTGGATGCACAAGACTGGTTAAAAACCCTAATTGGACAAGAATAAGCCTAGGGTAGAAGAAAATGACCAAATTGTTCATCCAATGGCACAAACACTCTTATTGGATGCACAAGATTGGTTAGAAACCCTTATTGGACAACAATAACCCTAGGGAGGACGAAAATGACCTAAATATTAATCCAATGAAACAAATGAACTTATTGGGTGCACAAGATTTGTTAAAAACTGTAATAAGTCTAGAATAAGCCTTGGGAGGACGAAAATGACCTAAATGTTCATCCAATGACACAAACACACCTGTTGGCTGCACAAGATTGGTTAAAAACCATAATTGGACAAGAATTAGCCTAGGCAAGGACGAAAATGACCTAAATGTTCATCCAATGACACAAACACACCTATTGGATGCACAAGATTGGTTAAAAACCCTAATTGGACAAGAATAAGCTTAGGGAAGAAGTAAATGACCAAATTGTTCATCCAATGACACAAACACTCTTATTGGATGCACAAGATTAGTTAGAAACCCTTATTGGACAAGAATAACCCTATGGAGGACGAAAATGACCTAAATGTTAATCCAATGACACAAATGAACTTATTGGGTGCACAAGATTTGTTAAAAACTGTAATAAGTCTAGAATAAACCTTGGGAGGACGAAAATGACCTAAATGTTCATCCAATGACACAAACACACCTGTTGGCTGCACAAGATTGGTTAAAAACCATAATTGGACAAGAATTAGCCTAGGCAAGGACGAAAATGACCTAAATGTTCATCCAATGACACAAACACACCTATTGGATGCACAAGACTGGTTAAAAACCCTAATTGGACAAGAATAAGCCTAGGGAAGAAGTAAATGACCAAATTGTTCATCCAATGACACAAACACTCTTATTGGATGCACAAGATTGGTTAGAAACCCTTATTGGACAAGAATAACCCTAGGGAGGACGAAAATGACCTAAATATTAATCCAATGACACAAATGAACTTATTGGGTGCACAAGATTTGTTAAAAACTGTAATAAGTCTAGAATAAGCCTTAGGAGGACGAAAATGACCTAAATGTTCATCCAATGACACAAACACACCTGTTGGCTGCACAAGATTGGTTAAAAACCATAATTGGACAAGAATTAGCCTAGGCAAGGACGAAAATGACCTAAATGTTCATCCAATGACACAAACACACCTATTGGATGCACAAGACTGGTTAAAAACCCTAATTGGACAAGAATAAGCCTAGGGTAGAAGAAAATGACCAAATTGTTCATCCAATGGCACAAACACTCTTATTGGATGCACAAGATTGGTTAGAAACCCTTATTGGACAACAATAACCCTAGGGAGGACGAAAATGACCTAAATATTAATCCAATGAAACAAATGAACTTATTGGGTGCACAAGATTTGTTAAAAACTGTAATAAGTCTAGAATAAGCCTTGGGAGGACGAAAATGACCTAAATGTTCATCCAATGACACAAACACACCTGTTGGCTGCACAAGATTGGTTAAAAACCATAATTGGACAAGAATTAGCCTAGGCAAGGACGAAAATGACCTAAATGTTCATCCAATGACACAAACACACCTATTGGATGCACAAGATTGGTTAAAAACCCTAATTGGACAAGAATAAGCTTAGGGAAGAAGTAAATGACCAAATTGTTCATCCAATGACACAAACGCTCTTATTGGATGCACAAGATTGGTTAGAAACCCTTATTGGACAAGAATAACCCTAGGGAGGACGAAAATGACCTAAATATTAATCCAATGACACAAATGAACTTATTGGGTGCACAAGATTTGTTAAAAACTGTAATAAGTCTAGAATAAGCCTTGGGAGGACGAAAATGACCTAAATGTTCATCCAATGACACAAACACACCTGTTGGCTGCACAAGATTGGTTAAAAACCATAATTGGACAAGAATTAGCCTAGGCAAGGATGAAAATGACCTAAATGTTCATCCAATGACACAAACACACCTATTGGATGCACAAGACTGGTTAAAAACCCTAATTGGACAAGAATAAGCCTAGGGTAGAAGAAAATGACCAAATTGTTCATCCAATGGCACAAACACTCTTATTGGATGCACAAGATTGGTTAGAAACCCTTATTGGACAAGAATAACCCTAGGGAGGACGAAAATGACCTAAATATTAATCCAATGACACAAATGAACTTATTGGGTGCACAAGATTTGTTAAAAACTGTAATAAGTCTAGAATAAGCCTTGGGAGGACGAAAATGACCTAAATGTTCATCCAATGACACAAACACACCTGTTGGCTGCACAAGATTAGTTAAAAACCCTAATTGGACAACAATAAGCCTAGGGAAGAAGAAAATGACCAAATTGTTCATCCAATGGCACAAACACTCTTATTGGATGCACAAGATTGGTTAGAAACCCTTATTGGACAAGAATAACCCTATGGAGGACGAAAATGACCTAAATATTAATCCAATGACACAAATGAACTTATTGGGTGCACAAGATTTGTTAAAAACTGTAATAAGTCTAGAATAAGCCTTGGGAGGACGAAAATGACCTAAATGTTCATCCAATGACACAAACACACCTGTTGGCTGCACAAGATTGGTTAAAAACCCTAATTGGACAAGAATTAGCCTAGGCATGACGAAAATGACCTAAATGTCATCCAATGACACAAACACACCAATTGGATGCACAAGATTGGTTAAAAACCCTAATTGGACAAGAATAAGCCTTGGGAAGAAGAAAATGACCAAATTGTTCATCGAATTGCACAAACACTCTTATTGGATGCACAAGATTGGTTAGAAACCCTTATTGGACAAGAATAACCCTATGGAGGACGAAAATGACCTAAATATTAATCCAATGACACAAATGAACTTATTGGATGCACAAGATTTCTTAAAAACTGTAATAAGTCTAGAATAAGCCTTGGGAGGACGAAAATGACCTAAATGTTCATCCAATGACACAAACACACCTGTTGGCTGCACAAGATTGGTTAAAAACCCTAATTGGACAAGAATTAGCCTAGGCAGGACGAAAATGACCTAAATGTCATCCAATGACACAAACACACCTATTGAATGCACAAGATTGGTTAAAAACCCTAATTGGACAAGAATAAGCCTAGGGAACAAGTAAATGACCAAATTGTTCATCCAATGACACAAACACTCTTATTGGATGCACAAGATTGGTTAGAAACCCTTATTGGACAAGAATAACCCTAGGGAGGACGAAAATGACCTAAATATTAATCCAATGACACAAATGAATTTATTGGGTGCACAAGGTTTGTTAAAAACCGTAATAAGTCAAGAATAAGCCTTGGGATGACGAAAATGACGTAACTGTTCATCCAAAGACAAAAACACACCTATTGGATGCACAAGATTTGTTAAAAACCCTAATTGGACAAGAATAAGCCTAGGGAAGAAGAAAATGACCAAATTGTTCATCCAATGACACAAACACTCTTATTGGATGCACAAGATTGGTTAGAAACCCTTATTCGACAAGAATAACCCTAGGGAGGACGAAAATGACCTAAATATTAATCCAATGACACAAATGAACTTATTGGGTGCACAGTGTTTGTTAAAAATCGTAATAAGTCAAGACTAAGCCTTGGGATGACGAAAATGACCTAATTGTTGATCCAATGACAATAATACACCTATTGGATGCACAAGATTGGTTAAAAACCTTAATTCGACAAGAATTAGCCTAGGCAGCACGAAAATGACCTAAATGTTCATCCAATGACACAAACACACCTATTGGATGCACAAGATTGGTTAAAAACCCTAATTGGACAAGAATAAGCCTAGGGAAGAAGAAAATGACCAAATTGTTCATCCAATGACACAAACACTCTTATTGGATGCCCAAGATTGGTTAGAAACCCTTATTGGACAAGAATAACCCTAGGGAGGACGAAAATGACCTAAATATTAATCCAACGACACAAATGAACTTATTGGGTGCACAATGTTTGTTAAAAACCGTAATAAGTCAAGAATAAGCCTTGGGACGACGAAAATGACCGAATTGTTCATCCAATGACAAAAACACACCTATTGGATGCACAGGATTGGTTAAAAACCCTAATTCGACAAGAATTAGCCTAAGCAGCACGAAAATGACCTAAATTTTCATCCAATGACACAAACACACCTATTGGATGCTCAAGATTGGTTAAAAACCCTAATTGGAGAAGAATAAGCCTAGGGAAGAAGAAAATGACCAAATTGTTCATCCAATGGCACAAACACTCTTATTGGATGCACAAGATTGGTTAGAAACCCTTATTGGACAAGAATAACCCTATGTAGGACGAAAATGACCTAAATATTAATCCAATGACACAAATGAACTTATTGGATGCACAAGATTTCTTAAAAACTGTAATAAGTCTAGAATAAGCCTTGGGAGGACGAAAATGACCTAAATGTTCATCCAATGACACAAACACACCTGTTGGCTACACAAGATTGGTTAAAAACCCTAATTGGACAAGAATTAGCCTAGGCAGGACGAAAATGACCTAAATGTTCATCCAATGACACAAACACACCTATTGGATGCACAAGATACGTTAAAAACCCTAATTGGACAAGAATAAGCCTAGGGAAGAAGAAAATGACCAAATTGTTCATCCAATGGCACAAACACTCTTATTGGATGCACAAGATTGGTTAGAAACCCTTATTGGACAAGAATAACCCTATGGAGGACGAAAATGACCAAAATTTTAATCCAATGACACAAATGAACTTATTGGATGCACAAGATTTGTTAAAAACTGTAATAAGTCTAGAATAAGCCTTGGGAGGACGAAAATGACCTAAATGTTCATCCAATGACACAAACACACCTGTTGGCTGCACAAGATTGGTTAAAAACCATAATTGGACAAGAATTAGGCTAGGCAAGGACGAAAATGACCTAAATGTTCATCCAATGACACAAACACTCTTATTGGATGCACAAGATTGGTTAGAAACCCTTATTGGACAAGAATAACCCTAGGGAGGACGAAAATGACCTAAATATTAATCCAACGACACAAATGAACTTATTGGGTGCACAATGTTTGTTAAAAACCGTAATAAGTCAAGAATAAGCCTTGGGACGACGAAAATGACCGAATTGTTCATCCAATGACACAAACACACCTGTTGGCTGCACAAGATTGGTTAAAAACCCTAATTGGACAAGAATTAGCCTAGGCAGGACGAAAATGACCTAAATGTCATCCAATGACACAAACACACCTATTGAATGCACAAGATTGGTTAAAAACCCTAATTGGACAAGAATAAGCCTAGGGAACAAGTAAATGACCAAATTGTTCATCCAATGACACAAACACTCTTATTGGATGCACAAGATTGGTTAGAAACCCTTATTGGACAAGAATAACCCTACGGAGGACGAAAATGACCTAAATATTAATCCAATGACACAAATGAATTTATTGGGTGCACAAGGTTTGTTAAAAACCGTAATAAGTCAAGAATAAGCCTTGGGATGACGAAAATGACGTAACTGTTCATCCAAAGACAAAAACACACCTATTGGATGCACAAGATTTGTTAAAAACCCTAATTGGACAAGAATAAGCCTAGGGAAGAAGAAAATGACCAAATTGTTCATCCAATGACACAAACACTCTTATTGGATGCACAAGATTGGTTAGAAACCCTTATTCGACAAGAATAACCCTAGGGAGGACGAAAATGACCTAAATATTAATCCAATGACACAAATGAACTTATTGGGTGCACAGTGTTTGTTAAAAATCGTAATAAGTCAAGACTAAGCCTTGGGATGACGAAAATGACCTAATTGTTGATCCAATGACAATAATACACCTATTGGATGCACAAGATTGGTTAAAAACCTTAATTCGACAAGAATTAGCCTAGGCAGCACGAAAATGACCTAAATGTTCATCCAATGACACAAACACACCTATTGGATGCACAAGATTGGTTAAAAACCCTAATTGGACAAGAATAAGCCTAGGGAAGAAGAAAATGACCAAATTGTTCATCCAATGACACAAACACTCTTATTGGATGCCCAAGATTGGTTAGAAACCCTTATTGGACAAGAATAACCCTAGGGAGGACGAAAATGACCTAAATATTAATCCAACGACACAAATGAACTTATTGGGTGCACAATGTTTGTTAAAAACCGTAATAAGTCAAGAATAAGCCTTGGGACGACGAAAATGACCGAATTGTTCATCCAATGACAAAAACACACCTATTGGATGCACAGGATTGGTTAAAAATCCTAATTCGACAAGAATTAGCCTAAGCAGCACGAAAATGACCTAAATTTTCATCCAATGACACAAACACACCTATTGGATGCTCAAGATTGGTTAAAAACCCTAATTGGAGAAGAATAAGCCTAGGGAAGAAGAAAATGACCAAATTGTTCATCCAATGGCACAAACACTCTTATTGGATGCACAAGATTGGTTAGAAACCCTTATTGGACAAGAATAACCCTATGTAGGACGAAAATGACCTAAATATTAATCCAATGACACAAATGAACTTATTGGATGCACAAGATTTCTTAAAAACTGTAATAAGTCTAGAATAAGCCTTGGGAGGACGAAAATGACCTAAATGTTCATCCAATGACACAAACACACCTGTTGGCTACACAAGATTGGTTAAAAACCCTAATTGGACAAGAATTAGCCTAGGCAGGACGAAAATGACCTAAATGTTCATCCAATGACACAAACACACCTATTGGATGCACAAGATACGTTAAAAACCCTAATTGGACAAGAATAAGCCTAGGGAAGAAGAAAATGACCAAATTGTTCATCCAATGGCACAAACACTCTTATTGGATGCACAAGATTGGTTAGAAACCCTTATTGGACAAGAATAACCCTATGGAGGACGAAAATGACCAAAATTTTAATCCAATGACACAAATGAACTTATTGGATGCACAAGATTTGTTAAAAACTGTAATAAGTCTAGAATAAGCCTTGGGAGGACGAAAATGACCTAAATGTTCATCCAATGACACAAACACACCTGTTGGCTGCACAAGATTGGTTAAAAACCATAATTGGACAAGAATTAGGCTAGGCAAGGACGAAAATGACCTAAATGTTCATCCAATGACACAAACACACCTATTGGATGCACAAGATTGGTTAAAAACCCTAATTGGACAAGAATAAGCTTAGGGAAGAAGTAAATGACCAAATTGTTCATCCAATGACACAAACACGCTTATTGGATGCACAAGATTGGTTAGAAACCCTTATTGGACAAGAATAACCCTAGGGAGGACGAAAATGACCTAAATATTAATCCAATGACACAAATGAACTTATTGGGTGCACAAGATTTGTTAAAAACTGTAATAAGTCTAGAATAAGCCTTGGGAGGACGAAAATGACCTAAATGTTCATCCAATGACACAAACACACCTGTTGGCTGCACAAGATTGGTTAAAAACCCTAATTGGACAAGAATTAGCCTAGGCAGGACGAAAATGACCTAAATGTCCTCCAATGACACAAACACACCTATTGGATGCACAAGATTAGTTAAAAACCCTAATTGGACAAGAATAAGCTTAGGGAACAAGTAAATGACCAAATTGTTCATCCAATGACACAAACACTCTTATTGGATGCACAAGATTGGTTAGAAACCCTTATTGGACAAGAATAACCCTAGGGAGGACGAAAATGACCTAAATATTAATCCAATGACACAAATGAATTTATTGGGTGCACAAGGTTTGTTAAAAACCGTAATAAGTCAAGAATAAGCCTTGGGATGACGAAAATGACGTAACTGTTCATCCAAAGACAAAAACACACCTATTGGATGCACAAGATTTGTTAAAAACCCTAATTGGACAAGAATAAGCCTAGGGAAGAAGAAAATGACCAAATTGTTCATCCAATGACACAAACACTCTTATTGGATGCACAAGATTGGTTAGAAACCCTTATTCGACAAGAATAACCCTAGGGAGGACGAAAATGACCTAAATATTAATCCAATGACACAAATGAACTTATTGGGTGCACAGTGTTTGTTAAAAATCGTAATAAGTCAAGACTAAGCCTTGGGATGACGAAAATGACCTAATTGTTGATCCAATGACAATAATACACCTATTGGATGCACAAGATTGGTTAAAAACCTTAATTCGACAAGAATTAGCCTAGGCAGCACGAAAATGACCTAAATGTTCATCCAATGACACAAACACACCTATTGGATGCACAAGATTGGTTAAAAACCCTAATTGGACAAGAATAAGCCTAGGGAAGAAGAAAATGACCAAATTGTTCATCCAATGACACAAACACTCTTATTGGATGCCCAAGATTGGTTAGAAACCCTTATTGGACAAGAATAACCCTAGGGAGGACGAAAATGACCTAAATATTAATCCAACGACACAAATGAACTTATTGGGTGCACAATGTTTGTTAAAAACCGTAATAAGTCAAGAATAAGCCTTGGGACGACGAAAATGACCGAATTGTTCATCCAATGACAAAAACACACCTATTGGATGCACAGGATTGGTTAAAAACCCTAATTCGACAAGAATTAGCCTAAGCAGCACGAAAATGACCTAAATTTTCATCCAATGACACAAACACACCTATTGGATGCTCAAGATTGGTTAAAAACCCTAATTGGAGAAGAATAAGCCTAGGGAAGAAGAAAATGACCAAATTGTTCATCCAATGGCACAAACACTCTTATTGGATGCACAAGATTGGTTAGAAACCCTTATTGGACAAGAATAACCCTATGTAGGACGAAAATGACCTAAATATTAATCCAATGACACAAATGAACTTATTGGATGCACAAGATTTCTTAAAAACTGTAATAAGTCTAGAATAAGCCTTGGGAGGACGAAAATGACCTAAATGTTCATCCAATGACACAAACACACCTGTTGGCTGCACAAGATTGGTTAAAAACCCTAATTGGACAAGAATTAGCCTAGGCAGGACGAAAATGACCTAAATGTTCATCCAATGACACAAACACACCTATTGGATGCACAAGATACGTTAAAAACCCTAATTGGACAAGAATAAGCCTAGGGAAGAAGAAAATGACCAAATTGTTCATCCAATGGCACAAACACTCTTATTGGATGCACAAGATTCGTTAGAAACCCTTATTGGACAAGAATAACCCTATGGAGGACGAAAATGACCAAAATTTTAATCCAATGACACAAATGAACTTATTGGATGCACAAGATTTGTTAAAAACTGTAATAAGTCTAGAATAAGCCTTGGGAGGACGAAAATGACCTAAATGTTCATCCAATGACACAAACACACCTGTTGGTTGCACAAGATTGGTTAAAAACCATAATTGGACAAGAATTAGGCTAGGCAAGGACGAAAATGACCTAAATGTTCATCCAATGACACAAACACACCTATTGGATGCACAAGATTGGTTAAAAACCCTAATTGGACAAGAATAACCTTAGGGAAGAAGTAAATGACCAAATTGTTCATCCAATGACACAAACACTCTTATTGGATGCACAAAATTGGTTAGAAACCCTTATTGGACAAGAATAACCCTAGGGTGGACGAAAATGACCTAAATATTAATCCAATGACACAAATGAACTTATTGGGTGCACAAGATTTGTTAAAAACTGTAATAAGTCTAGAATAAGCCTTGGGAGGACGAAAATGACCTAAATGTTCATCCAATGACACAAACACACCTGTTGGCTGCACAAGATTAGTTAAAAACCCTAATTGGACAACAATAAGCCTAGGGAAGAAGAAAATGACCAAATTGTTCATCCAATGGCACAAACACTCTTATTGGATGCACAAGATTGGTTAGAAACCCTTATTGGACAAGAATAACCCTATGGAGGACGAAAATGACCTAAATATTCATCCAATGACACAAATGAACTTATTGGATGCACCAGGTTTGTTAAAAACCGTAATAAGTCAAAAATAAGCCTTGGGATGACGAAATGACCTAATTGTTCATCTAATGAGAAAAACACACCTATTGGATGCACAAGATTGGTTAAAAACCCTAATTGGACAAGAATTAGCCTCGGCAGCACGAAAATGACCTAAATGTTCATCCAATGACACAAATACACCTATTGGATGCACAAGATTGGTTAAAAACCCTAATTGGACAAGAATAAGCCTAGGGAACAAGAAAATGATCAAATTGTTCATCCAATGACACAAACACTCTTATTGGATGCACAAGATTGGTTAGAAACCCTTATTGGACAAGAATAACCCTAGGGTGGACGAAAATGACCTAAATATTAAACCAATGATACAAATGAACTTATTGGATGCACAAGATTTGTTAAAAACTGTAATAAGTCAAGAATAATACTTGGGAGGACGAAAATGACCTAATTGTTCATCCAATGATACAAACACACCTGTTGGCTGCACAAGATTTATTAAAAACCCTAATTGGACAAGAATTAGCCTAGGCAGGACGAAAATGATCTACTTGTTCATCCAATCACACAAACACACCAATTGGATGCACAAGATTGGTTAAAAACCCTGATTGGACAAGAATAAGCCTAGGGAAGAAGAAAATGACCTAAATGATCATGCAATGACACAAACACACGTATTGGATGCACAAAATTGGTGAAAAACCCGAATTGGACTAGAATAAGCCTAGGGAGGAAGAAAATGACCGAATTGTTCATCCAATGACAAAAACACACCTATTGGATGCACAAGATTGGTTAAAAACCTTAATTGCGTAAGAATAAGCTTAGGGAGGACGAAATGACCTAAATGATCAACTAATGACACAAACTTATCTTTTGGATGCACAAGATTGGTTAAAAACCCTAATTGGACAAGAGAAATCCAAGGGAGGATGGAAATGACCTAATTGTTAATCCAATGACACCAATGAACTTATTGGATGTACAAGATTGTTAAAAAACCCTAATTGGACAAGAATAAGCCTAGGGAGGAATAAAATGACCTAAATGTTCATCCAATGACACAAGCACACCTATTGGAAGCACAAGATTGGTTAAAAACACTCATTGGACAAGAATAAGCCTAGGGATTACGAAAATGACCTAATTGTTCAACTATTGACAGAAGCATACCGATTGGATGCACAAGATTGGTTAAAACCCCTAATTGGACTAGAATAAGCCTAGGGAGGACGAAATGACCTAATTGTTCATCCATGACACAGACACACCTATTCGATGCACAAGATTGGTTAAAAACTTTAATTGCATAAGAATAAGCTTAGGGAGGATGAAATGACCTAAATGTTCATCCATGACACAGACACACCTATTGGAAGCACAAGATTGGTTAAAACACTCATTGGACAAGAATAAGCATAGGGAGGACGAAAATGACCAAAATGTTCTTCCAATGACACAAACACGCCTATTGGATGCACAAGATTTGTTAAAAACCCTAATTGCATAAGTATAATCTTAGGGAGGAGTAACTGACCTAAATGTTCATCCATGAAACAAACACACCTATTGGATGCACACGATTGGTTAAAAACACTAATTGCACAAGAATAAGCCAAGGGAGGACGAAAATGACCAAAATGTTCATCCAATGACACAAACACACCTATTGGATGCACAAGATTGGTTTAAAACCATAATTGGACAAGAATAAGCCTAGGGAGAACGAAAATTACCTAAATGTTCATCGAAAGACACAAACACACCTATTGGAAGCACAAGATTGGTTAAAAACCCTAATTGGACAAGATTAAGCGTATGGAGGACGAAAATGACCTAAATGTTAATCCAATAACACAAAGGAACTGATGGGATGCACAAGATTGGTTAAAAATCCTAATTAGACAAGAATAAGCCTAGGGAGGAAGAAAATAACCTAAATGTTCATCCGATGACACAAACACACCTGTTGGCTGCACAAGATTGGTTAAAAACCCTAATTCGACAAGAATTAGCCTAGGCAGCACGAAAATGACCTAAATGTTCATCCAATGACACAAACACACCTATTGGATGCACAAGATAGGTTAAAAACCCTAATTGGACAAGAATAAGCCTAGGGAAGAAGAAAATGACCAAATTGTTCATCCAATGGCACAAACACTCTTATTGGATGCACAAGATTGGTTAGAAACCCTTATTGGACAAGAATAACCCTATGGAGGACGAAAATGACCAAAATATTAATCCAATGACACAAATGAACTTATTGGATGCACAAGATTTGTTAAAAACAGTAATAAGTCTAGAATAAGCCTTGGGAGGACACAAATGACTTAAATGTTCATCCAATGACACAAACACACCTGTTGGCTGCCCAAGATTGGTTAAAAACCATAATTGGACAAGAATTAGGCTAGGCAAGGACGATAATGACCTAAATGTTCATCCAATGACACAAACACACCTATTGGATGCACAAGATTGGTTAAAAACCCTAATTGGACAAGAATAAGCTTAGGGAAGAAGTAAATGACCAAATTGTTCATCCAATGACACAAACACTCTTATTGGATGCACAAGATTGGTTAGAAACCCTTATTGGACAAGAATAACCCTAGGGAGGACGAAAATGACCTAAATATTAATCCAATGACACAAATGAACTTATTGGGTGCACAAGATTTGTTAAAAACTGTAATAAGTCTAGAATAAGCCTTGGGAAGACGAAAATGATCTAAATGTTCATCCAATGACACAAACAGACCTGTTGGCTGCACAAGATTGGTTAAAAACCCTAATTGGACAAGAATTAGCCTAGGTAGGACGAAAATGACCTAAATGTCATCCAATGACACAAACACACCTATTGGATGCACAAGATTGGTTAAAAACCCTAATTGGACAAGAATAAGCCTAGGGAAGAAGAAAATGACCAAATTGTTCATCCAATGGCACAAACACTCTTATTGGATGCACAAGATTGGTTAGAAACCCTTATTGGACAAGAATAACCCTATGGAGGACGAAAATGACCTAAATATTAATCCAATGACACAAATGAACTTATTGGATGCACAAGATTTCTTAAAAACTATAATAAGTCTAGAATAAGCCTTGGGAGGACGAAAATGATCTAAATGTTCATCCAATGACACAAACACACTTGTTGGCTGCACAAGATTGGTTAAAAACCCTAATTGGACTAGAATTAGCCTAGGCAGGACGAAAATGACCTAAATGTTCATCCAATGACACAAACACACCTATTGGATGCACAAGATTGGTTAAAAACCCTAATTGGACAAGAATAAGCCTAGGGAAGAAGAAAATGACCAAATTGTTCATCCAATGGCACAAACATTCTTATTGGATGCACAAGATTGGTTAGAAACCCTTATTGGACAAGAATAACCCTATGGAGGATGAAAATGACCCAAATATTAATCCAATGACACAAATGAACTTCTTGGATGCACAAGATTTGTTAAAAACTGTAATAAGTCTAGAATAAGCCTTGGGAGGACGAAAATGACCTAATTGTTCATCCAATGACACAAACACACCTGTTGGCTGCACAAGATTGGTTAAAAACCATAATTGGACAAGAATTAGCCTAGGCAAGGACGAAAATGACCTAAATGTTCATCCAATGACACAAACACACCTATTGGATGCACAAGATTGGTTAAAAACCCTAATTGGACAAGAATAAGCTTAGGGAAGAAGTAAATGACCATATTGTTCATCCAATTACACAAACACTCTTATTGGATGCACAAGATTGGTTAGAAACCCTTATTGGACAAGAATAACCCTAGGGAGGACGAAAATGACCTAAATATTAATCCAATGACACAAATGAACTTATTGGGCGCACAAGGTTTGTTAAAAACCGTAATAAGTCAAGAATAAGCCTTGGGATGACGAAATGACCTAATTGTTCATCTAATGACAAAAACACACCTATTGGATGCCCAAGATTGGTTAAAAACCCTAATTGGACAAGAATTAGCCTAGGCAGCACGAAAATGACCTAAATGTTCATCCAATGACACAAATACACCTATTGGATGCACAAGATTGGTTAAAAACCCTAATTGGACAAGAATAAGCCTAGGGAACAAGAAAATGACCAAATTGTTCATCCAATGACACAAACACTCTTATTGGATGCACAAGATTGGTTAGAAACCCTTATTGGACAAGAATAACCCTAGGGTGGACGAAAATGACCTAAATATTAAACCAATGACACAAATGAACTTATTGGATGCACAAGATTTGTTAAAAACTGTAATAAGTCAAGAATAATACTTGGGAGGACGAAAATGACCAAATTGTTCATCCAATGACACAAACACACCAATTGGATGCACAAGATTGGTTAAAAACCCTGATTGGACAAGAATAAGCCTAGGGAAGAAGAAAATGACCTAAATGATCATGCAATGACACAAACCCACGTATTGGATGCACAAGATTGGTGAAAAACCCGAATTGGACTAGAATAAGCCTAGGGAGGAAGAAAATGACCTAATTGTTCATCCAATGACAAAAACACACCTATTGGATGCACAAGATTGGTTAAAAACCTTAATTGCGTAAGAATAAGCTTAGGGAGGACGAAATGACCTAAATGATCAACTAATGACACAAACTTATCTTTTGGATGCACAAGATTGGTTAAAAACCCTAATTGGACAAGAGAAATCCAAGGGAGGATGGAAATGACCTAATTGTTAATCCAATGACACCAATGAACTTATTGGATGTACAAGATTGTTAAAAAACCCTAATTGGACAAGAATAAGCCTAGGGAGGAATAAAATGACCTAAATGTTCATCCAATGACACAAGCACACCTATTGGAAGCACAAGATTGGTTAAAAACACTCATTGGACAAGAATAAGCCTAGTGATTACGAAAATGACCTAATTGTTCAACTAATGACAGAAGCATACCGATTGGATGCACAAGATTGGTTAAAAACCCTAATTGGACTAGAATAAGCCTAGGGAGGACGAAATGACCTAATTGTTCATCCATGACACAGACACACCTATTCGATGCACAAGATTGGTTAAAAACCTTAATTGCATAAGAATAAGCTTAGGGAGGATGAAATGACCTAAATGTTCATCCATGACACAGACACACCTATTGGAAGCACAAGATTGGTTAAAACACTCATTGGACAAGAATAAGCATAGGGAGGACGAAAATGACCTAAATGTTCTTCCAATGACACAAACACACCTATTGGATGCACACGATTGGTTAAAAACACTAATTGCACAAGAATAAGCCAAGGGAGGTCGAAAATGACCAAAATGTTCATCCAATGACACAAACACACCTATTGGATGCACAAGATTGGTTTAAAACCATAATTGGACAAGAATAAGCCTAGGGAGAACGAAAATTAACTAAATGTTCATCAAAAGACACAAACACACCTATTGGATGCACAAGATTGGTTAAAAACCCTAATTGGACAAGATTAAGCGTATGGAGGACGAAAATGACCTAAATGTTAATCCAATAACACAAAGGAACT
>JBBPBT010001350.1:483821-506533 GCA_037974875.1 Cicer bijugum | reverse complement strand
CTAAATGTTCATCAAAAGACACAAACACACCTATTGGATGCACAAGATTGGTTAAAAACCCTAATTGGACAAGATTAAGCGTATGGAGGACGAAAATGACCTAAATGTTAATCCAATAACACAAAGGAACTGATGGGATGCACAAGATTGGTTAAAAATCCTAATTAGACAAGAATAAGCCTAGGGAGGAAGAAAATAACCTTAATGTTCATCTAATGACGCAAACACACCTGTTGGCTGCACAAGATTGGTTAAAAACCCTAATTCGACAAGAATTAGCCTAGGCAGCACGAAAATGACCTAAATGTTCATCCAATGACACAAACACACCTATTGGATGCACAAGATTGGTTAAAAACCCTAATTGGACAAGAATAAGCTTAGGGAAGAAGTAAATGACCAAATTGTTCATCCAATGATACAAACACTCTTATTGGATGCACAAGATTGGTTAGAAACCCTTATTGGACAAGAATAACCCTAGGGAGGACGAAAATGACCTAAATATTAATCCAATGACACAAATGAACTTATTGGGTGCACAAGATTTGTTAAAAACTGTAATAAGTCTAGAATAAGCCTTGGGAGGACGAAAATGACCTAAATGTTCATCCAATGACACAAACACACCTGTTGGCTGCACAAGATTGGTTAAAAACCCTAATTGGACAAGAATTAGCCTAGGTAGGACGAAAATGACCTAAATGTCATCCAATGACACAAACACACCTATTGGATGCACAAGATTGGTTAAAAACCCTAATTGGACAAGAATAAGCCTAGGGAAGAAGAAAATGACCAAATTATTCATCCAATGGCACAAAGACTCTTATTGGATGCACAAGATTGGTTAGAAACCCTTATTGGACAAGAATAACCCTAGGTAGGACGAAAATGACCTAAATATTAATCCAATGACACAAATGAACTTATTGGGTGCACAAGGTTTGTTAAAAACCGTAATAAGTCAAGAATAAGCCTTGGGATGACGAAATGACCTAATTGTTCATCTAATGACAAAAACACACCTATTGGATGCCCAAGATTGGTTAAAAACCCTAATTGGACAAGAATTAGCCAAGGCAGCACGAAAATGACCTAAATGTTCATCCAATGACACAAATACACCTATTGGATGCACAAGATTGGTTAAAAACCCTAATTGGACAAGAATAAGCCTAGGGAACAAGAAAATGACAAAATTGTTCATCCAATGACACAAACACTCTTATTGGATGCACAAGATTGGTTAGAAACCCTTATTGGAGAAGAATAACCCTAGGGTGGACGAAATGGACCTAAATATTAAACCAATGACACAAATGAACTTATTGGATGCACAAGATTTGTTAAAAACTGTAATAAGTCAAGAATAATACTTGGGAGGACGAAAATGACCTAATTGTTCATCCAATGATACAAACACACCTGTTGGCTGCACAAGATTGGTTAAAAACCCTAATTGGACAAGAAATAGCCTAGGCAGGACGAAAATGATCTACTTGTTCATCCAATGACACAAACACACCAATTGGATGCACAAGATTGGTTAAAAACCCAGATTGGACAAGAATAAGCCTAGGGAAGAAGAAAATGACCTAAATGATCATGCAATGACACAAACCCACGTATTGGATGCACAAGATTGGTGAAAAACCCGAATTGGACTAGAATAAGCCTAGGGAGGAAGAAAATGACCTAATTGTTCATCCAATGACAAAAACACACCTATTGGATGCACAAGATTGGTTAAAAACCTTAATTGCGTAAGAATAAGCTTAGGGAGGACGAAATGACCTAAATGATCAACTAATGACACAAACTTATCTTTTGGATGCACAAGATTGGTTAAAAACCCTAATTGGACAAGAGAAATCCAAGGGAGGATGGAAATGACCTAATTGTTAATCCAATGACACCAATGAACTTATTGGATGTACAAGATTGTTAAAAAACCCTAATTGGACAAGAATAAGCCTAGGGAGGAATAAAATGACCTAAATGTTCATCCAATGACACAAGCACACCTATTGGAAGCACAAGATTGGTTAAAAACACTCATTGGACAAGAATAAGCCTAGGGATTACGAAAATGACCTAATTGTTCAACTAATGACAGAAGCATACCGATTGGATGCACAAGATTGGTTAAAAACCCTAATTGGACTAGAATAAGCCTAGGGAGGACGAAATGACCTAATTGTTCATCCATGACACAGACACACCTATTCGATGCACAAGATTGGTTAAAAACCTTAATTGCATAAGAATAAGCTTAGGGAGGATGAAATGACCTAAATGTTCATCCATGACACAGACACACCTATTGGAAGCACAAGATTGGTTAAAACACTCATTGGACAAGAATAAGCATAGGGAGGACGAAAATGACCTAAATGTTCTTCCAATGACACAAACACACCTATTGGATGCACACGATTGGTTAAAAACACTAATTGCACAAGAATAAGCCAAGGGAGGACGAAAATGACCAAAATGTTCATCCAATGACACAAACACACCTATTGGATGCACAAGATTGGTTTAAAACCATAATTGGACAAGAATAAGCCTAGGGAGAACGAAAATTAACTAAATGTTCATCGAAAGACACAAACACACCTATTGGATGCACAAGATTGGTTAAAAACCCTAATTGGACAAGATTAAGCGTATGGAGGACGAAAATGACCTAAATGTTAATCCAATAACACAAAGGAACTGATGGGATGCACAAGATTGGTTAAAAATCCTAATTAGACAAGAATAAGCCTAGGGAGGAAGAAAATAACCTTAATGTTCATCTAATGACGCAAACACACCTGTTGGCTGCACAAGATTGGTTAAAAACCCTAATTCGACAAGAATTAGCCTAGGCAGCACGAAAATGACCTAAATGTTCATCCAATGACACAAACACACCTATTGGATGCACAAGATAGGTTAAAAACACTAATTGGACAAGAATAAGCCTAGGGAAGAAGAAAATGACCAAATTGTTCATCCAATAGCCCAAACACTCTTATTGGATGCACAAGATTGGTTAGAAACCCTTATTGGACAAGAATAAACCTATGGAGGACAAAAATGACCTAAATATTAATCCAATGACACAAATGAACTTATTGGATGCACAAGATTTCTTAAAAACTATAATAAGTCTAGAATAAGCCTTGGGAGGACGAAAATGACCTAAATGTTCATCCAATGACACAAACACACCTGTTGGCTGCACAAGATTGGTTAAAAACCCTAATTGGACTAGAATTAGCCTAGGCAGGACGAAAATGACCTAAATGTTCATCCAATGACACAAACACACCTATTGGATGCACAAGATTGGTTAAAAACCCTAATTGGACAAGAATAAGCTTAGGGAAGAAGTAAATGACCAAATTGTTCATCCAATGACACAAACACTCTTATTGGATGCACAAGATTGGTTAGAAACCCTTATTGGACAAGAATAACCCTAGGGAGGACGAAAATGACCTAAATATTAATCCAATGACACAAATGAACTTATTGGGTGCACAAGATTTGTTAAAAACTGTAATAAGTCTAGAATAAGCCTTGGGAGGACGAAAATGACCTAAATGTTCATCCAATGACACAAACACACCTGTTGGCTGCACAAGATTGGTTAAAAACCATAATTGGACAAGAATTAGCCTAGGCAAGGACGAAACTGACCTAAATGTTCATCCAATGACACAAACACACCTATTGGATGCACTAGATTGGTTAAAAACCCTAATTGGACAAGAATAAGCTTAGGGAAGAAGTAAATGACCATATTGTTCATCCAATGACACAAACACTCTTATTGGATGCACAAGATTGGTTAGAAACCCTTATTGGACAAGAATAACCCTAGGGAGGACGAAAATGACCTAAATATTAATCCAATGACACAAATGAACTTATTGGGTGCACAAGGTTTGTTAAAAACCGTAATAAGTCAAGAATAAGCCTTGGGATGACGAAATGACCTAATTGTTCATCTAATGACAAAAACACACCTATTGGATGCACCAGATTGGTTAAAAACCCTAATTGGACAAGAATTAGCCTAGGCAGCACGAAAATGACCTAAATGTTCATCCAATGACACAAATACACCTATTGGATGCACAAGATTGGTTAAAAACCCTAATTGGACAAGAATAAGCCTAGGGAACAAGAAAATGACCAAATTGTTCAACCAATGACACAAACACTCTTATTGGATGCACAAGATTGGTTAGAAACCCTTATTGGACAAGAATAACCCTAGGGTGGACGAAAATGACCTAAATATTAAACCAATGACACAAATGAACTTATTGGATGCACAAGATTTGTTAAAAACTATAATAAGTCAAGAATAATACTTGGGAGGACGAAAATGACCTAATTGTTCATCCAATGATACAAACACACCTGTTGGCTGCACAAGATTGGTTAAAAACCCTAATTGGACAAGAATTAGCCTAGGCAGGACGAAAATGATCTACTTGTTCATCCAATGACACAAACACACCAATTGGATGCACAAGATTGGTTAAAAACCCTGATTGGACAAGAATAAGCCTAGGGAAGAAGAAAATGACCTAAATGATCATGCAATGACACAAACCCACGTATTGGATGCACAAGATTGGTGAAAAACCCGAATTGGACTAGAATAAGCCTAGGGAGGAAGAAAATGACCTAATTGTTCATCCAATGACAAAAACACACCTATTGGATGCACAAGATTGGTTAAAAACCTTAATTGCGTAAGAATAAGCTTAGGGAGGACGAAATGACCTAAATGATCAACTAATGACACAAACTTATCTTTTGGATGCACAAGATTGGTTAAAAACCCTAATTGGACAAGAGAAATCCAAGGGAGGATTGAAATGACCTAATTGTTAATCCAATGACACCAATGAACTTATTGGATGTACAAGATTGTTAAAAAACCCTAATTGGACAAGAATAAGCCTAGGGAGGAATAAAATGACCTAAATGTTCATCCAATGACACAAGCACACCTATTGGAAGCACAAGATTGGTTAAAAACACTCATTGGACAAGAATAAGCCTAGGGATTACGAAAGTGACCTAATTGTTCAACTAATGACAGAAGCATACCGATTGGATGCACAAGATTGGTTAAAAACCCTAATTGGACTAGAATAAGCCTAGGGAGGACGAAATGACCTAATTGTTCATCCATGACACAGACACACCTATTCGATGCACAAGATTGGTTAAAAACCTTAATTGCATAAGAATAAGCTT
This sequence comes from Cicer bijugum, assembly GCA_037974875.1. Lineage (NCBI taxonomy): Eukaryota > Viridiplantae > Streptophyta > Magnoliopsida > Fabales > Fabaceae > Cicer > Cicer bijugum. The sequence goes on along the minus strand of JBBPBT010001350.1, from coordinate 501,262 downwards.
AGGGAGGATGAAATGACCTAAATGTTCATCCGTGACACAGACACACCTATTGGAAGCACAAGATTGGTTAAAACACTCATTGGACAAGAATAAGCATAGGGAGGACGAAAATGACCTAAATGTTCTTCCAATGACACAAACACACCTATTGGATGCACACGATTGGTTAAAAACACTAATTGCACAAGAATAAGCCAAGGGAGGACGAAAATGACCAAAATGTTCATCCAATGACACAAACACACCTATTGGATGCACAAGATTGGTTTAAAACCATAATTGGACAAGAATAAGCCTAGGGAGAACGAAAATTAACTAAATGTTCATCGAAAGACACAAACACACCTATTGGATGCACAAGATTGGTTAAAAACCCTAATTGGACAAGATTAAGCGTATGGAGGACGAAAATGACCTAAATGTTAATCCAATAACACAAAGGAACTGATGGGATGCACAAGATTGGTTAAAAATCCTAATTAGACAAGAATAAGCCTAGGGAGGAAGAAAATAACCTTAATGTTCATCTAATGACGCAAACACACCTGTTGGCTGCACAAGATTGGTTAAAAACCCTAATTCGACAAGAATTAGCCTAGGCAGCACGAAAATGACCTAAATGTTCATCCAATGACACAAACACACCTATTGGATGCACAAGATAGGTTAAAAACCCTAATTGGACAAGAATAAGCCTAGGGAAGAAGAAAATGACCAAATTGTTCATCCAATAGCACAAACACTCTTATTGGATGCACAAGATTGGTTAGAAACCCTTATTGGACAAGAATAAACCTATGGAGGACAAAAATGACCTAAATATTAATCCAATGACACAAATGAACTTATTGGATGCACAAGATTTCTTAAAAACTATAATAAGTCTAGAATAAGCCTTGGGAGGACGAAAATGACCTAAATGTTCATCCAATGACACAAACACACCTGTTGGCTGCACAAGATTGGTTAAAAACCCTAATTGGACTAGAATTAGCCTAGGCAGGACGAAAATGACCTAAATGTTCATCCAATGACACAAACACACCTATTGGATGCACAAGATTGGTTAAAAACCCTAATTGGACAAGAATAAGCTTAGGGAAGAAGTAAATGACCAAATTGTTCATCCAATGACACAAACACTCTTATTGGATGCACAAGATTGGTTAGAAACCCTTATTGGACAAGAATAACCCTAGGGAGGACGAAAATGACCTAAATATTAATCCAATGACACAAATGAACTTATTGGGTGCACAAGATTTGTTAAAAACTGTAATAAGTCTAGAATAAGCCATGGGAGGACGAAAATGACCTAAATGTTCATCCAATGACACAAACACACCTGTTGGCTGCACAAGATTGGTTAAAAACCATAATTGGACCAGAATTAGCCTAGGCAAGGACGAAAATGACCTAAATGTTCATCCAATGACACAAACACACCTATTGGATGCACAAGACTGGTTAAAAACCCTAATTGGACAAGAATAAGCCTAGGGTAGAAGAAAATGACCAAATTGTTCATCCAATGGCACAAACACTCTTATTGGATGCACAAGATTGGTTAGAAACCCTTATTGGACAAGAATAACCCTAGGGAGGACGAATATGACCTAAATATTAATCCAATGACACAAATGAACTTATTGGGTGCACAAGATTTGTTAAAAACTGTAATAAGTCTAGAATAAGCCTTGGGAGGACGAAAATGACCTAAATGTTCATCCAATGACACAAACACACCTGTTGGCTGCACAAGATTGGTTAAAAACCATAATTGGACAAGAATTAGCCTAGGCAAGGACGAAAATGACCTAAATGTTCATCCAATGACACAAACACACCTATTGGATGCACAAGATTGGTTAAAAACCCTAATTGGACAAGAATAAGCTTAGGGAAGAAGTAAATGACCAAATTGTTCATCCAATGACACAAACGCTCTTATTGGATGCACAAGATTGGTTAGAAACCCTTATTGGACAACAATAACCCTAGGGAGGACGAAAATGACCTAAATATTAATCCAATGACACAAATGAACTTATTGGGTGCACAAGATTTGTTAAAAACTGTAATAAGTCTAGAATAAGCCTTGGGAGGACGAAAATGACCTAAATGTTCATCCAATGACACAAACACACCTGTTGGCTGCACAAGATTGGTTAAAAACCATAATTGGACAAGAATTAGCCTAGGCAAGGACGAAACTGACCTAAATGTTCATCCAATGACACAAACACACCTATTGGATGCACTAGATTGGTTAAAAACCCTAATTGGACAAGAATAAGCTTAGGGAAGAAGTAAATGACCATATTGTTCATCCAATGACACAAACACTCTTATTGGATGCACAAGATTGGTTAGAAACCCTTATTGGACAAGAATAACCCTAGGGAGGACGAAAATGACCTAAATATTAATCCAATGACACAAATGAACTTATTGGGTGCACAAGGTTTGTTAAAAACCGTAATAAGTCAAGAATAAGCCTTGGGATGACGAAATGACCTAATTGTTCATCTAATGACAAAAACACACCTATTGGATGCACCAGATTGGTTAAAAACCCTAATTGGACAAGAATTAGCCTAGGCAGCACGAAAATGACCTAAATGTTCATCCAATGACACAAATACACCTATTGGATGCACAAGATTGGTTAAAAACCCTAATTGGACAAGAATAAGCCTAGGGAACAAGAAAATGACCAAATTGTTCAACCAATGACACAAACACTCTTATTGGATGCACAAGATTGGTTAGAAACCCTTATTGGACAAGAATAACCCTAGGGTGGACGAAAATGACCTAAATATTAAACCAATGACACAAATGAACTTATTGGATGCACAAGATTTGTTAAAAACTGTAATAAGTCAAGAATAATACTTGGGAGGACGAAAATGACCTAATTGTTCATCCAATGCTACAAACACACCTGTTGGCTGCACAAGATTGGTTAAAAACCCTAATTGGACAAGAATTAGCCTAGGCAGGACGAAAATGATCTACTTGTTCATCCAATGACACAAACACACCAATTGGATGCACAAGATTGGTTAAAAACCCTGATTGGACAAGAATAAGCCTAGGGAAGAAGAAAATGACCTAAATGATCATGCAATGACACAAACACACGTATTGGATGCACAAGATTGGTGAAAAACCCTAATTGGACTAGAATAAGCCTAGGCAGGAAGAAAATGACCTAATTGTTCATCCAATGACAAAAACACACCTATTGGATGCACAAGATTGGTTAAAAACCTTAATTGCGTAAGAATAAGCTTAGGGAGGACGAAATGACCTAAATGATCAACTAATGACACAAGATTGGTTAAAAACCCTAATTGGATGCACAAGATTGGTTAAAAACCCTAATTGGACAAGTGAAATCCAAGGGAGGATCGAAATGACCTAATTGTTAATCCAATGACACCAATGAACTTATTGGATGTACAAGATTGTTAAAAAACCCTAATTGGACAAGAATAAGCCTAGGGAGGAATAAAATGACCTAAATGTTCATCCAATGACACAAGCACACCTATTGGAAGCACAAGATTGGTTAAAAACACTCATTGGACAAGAATAAGCCTAGGGATTACGAAAATGACCTAATTGTTCAACTAATGACAGAAGCATACCGATTGGATGCACAAGATTGGTTAAAAACCCTAATTGGACTAGAATAAGCCTAGGGAGGACGAAATGACCTAATTGTTCATCCATGACACAGACACACCTATTCGATGCACAAGATTGGTTAAAAACCTTAATTGCATAAGAATAAGCTTAGGGAGGATGAAATGACCTAAATGTTCATCCATGACACAGACACACCTATTGGAAGCACAAGATTGGTTAAAACACTCATTGGACAAGAATAAGCATAGGGAGGACGAAAATGACCAAAATGTTCTTCCAATGACACAAACACGCCTATTGGATGCACAAGATTTGTTAAAAACCCTAATTGCATAAGTATAATCTTAGGGAGGAGTAACTGACCTAAATGTTCATCCATGACACAAACACACCTATTGGATGCACACGATTGGTTAAAAACACTAATTGCACAAGAATAAGCCAAGGGAGGACGAAAATGACCAAAATGTTCATCCAATGACACAAACACACCTATTGGATGCACAAGATTGGTTTAAAACCATAATTGGACAAGAATAAGCCTAGGGAGAACGAAAATTAACTAAATGTTCATCGAAAGACACAAACACACCTATTGGATGCACAAGATTGGTTAAAAACCCTAATTGGACAAGATTAAGCGTATGGAGGACGAAAATGACCTAAATGTTAATCTAATAACACAAAGGAACTGATGGGATGCACAAGATTGGTTAAAAATCCTAATTAGACAAGAATAAGCCTAGGGAGGAAGAAAATAACCTTAATGTTCATCCAATGACGCAAACACACCTGTTGGCTGCACAAGATTGGTTAAAAACCCTAATTCGACAAGAATTAGCCTAGGCAGCACGAAAATGACCTAAATGTTCATCCAATGACACAAACACACCTATTGGATGCACAAGATAGGTTAAAAACCCTAATTGGACAAGAATAAGCCTAGGGAAGAAGAAAATGACCAAATTGTTCATCCCATGGCACAAACACTCTTATTGGATGCACAAGATTGGTTAGAAACCCTTATTGGACAAGAATAACCCTATGGAGGACGAAAATGACCAAAATATTAATCCAATGACACAAATGAACTTATTGGATGCACAAGATTTGTTAAAAACTGTAATAAGTCTAGAATAAGCATTGGGAGGACACAAATGACCTAAATGTTCATCCAATGACACAAACACACCTGTTGGCTGCACAAGATTGGTTAAAAACCATAATTGGACAAGAATTAGGCTAGGCAAGGACGAAAATGACCTAAATGTTCATCCAATGACACAAACACACCTATTGGATGCACAAGATTGGTTAAAAACCCTAATTGGACAAGAATAAGCTTAGGGAAGAAGTAAATGACCAAATTGTTCATCCAATGACACAAACACTCTTATTGGATGCACAAGATTGGTTAGAAACCCTTATTGGACAAGAATAACCCTAGGGAGGACGAAAATGACCTAAATATTAATCCAATGACACAAATGAACTTATTGGGTGCACAAGATTTGTTAAAAACTGTAATAAGTCTAGAATAAGCCTTAGGAGGACGAAAATGACCTAAATGTTCATCCAATGACACAAACACACCTGTTGGCTGCACAAGATTGGTTAAAAACCATAATTGGACAAGAATTAGCCTAGGCAAGGACGAAAATGACCTAAATGTTCATCCAATGACACAAACACACCTATTGGATGCACAAGATTGGTTAAAAACCCTAATTGGACAAGAATAAGCTTAGGGAAGAAGTAAATGACCAAATTGTTCATCCAATGACACAAACGCTCTTATTGGATGCACAAGATTGGTTAGAAACCCTTATTGGACAAGAATAACCCTAGGGAGGACGAAAATGACCTAAATATTAATCCAATGACACAAATGAACTTATTGGGTGCACAAGATTTGTTAAAAACTGTAATAAGTCTAGAATAAGCCTTGGGAGGACGAAAATGACCTAAATGTTCATCCAATGACACAAACACACCTGTTGGCTGCACAAGATTGGTTAAAAACCCTAATTGGACAAGAATTATCCTAGGCAGGACGAAAATGACCTAAATGTTCATCCAATGACACAAACACACCTATTGGATGCCCAAGATTGGTTAAAAACCCTAATTGGACAAGAATAAGCCTAGGGAAGAAGAAAATGACCAAATTGTTCATCCAATGGCACAAACACTCTTATTGGATGCACAAGATTGGTTAGAAACCCTTATTGGACAAGAATAACCCTACGGAGGACGAAAATGACCTAAATATTAATCCAATGACACAAATGAACTTATTGGATGCACAAGATTTGTTAAAAACTGTAATAAGTCTAGAATAAGCCTTGGGAGGACGAAAATGACCTAAATGTTCATCCAATGACACAAACACACATGTTGGCTGCACAAGATTGGTTAAAAACCCTAATTGGACAAGAATTATCCTAGGCAGGACGAAAATGACCTAAATGTTCATCCAATGACACAAACATACCTCTTCGATGCCCAAGATTGGTTAAAAACCCTAATTGGACAAGAATAAGCCTAGGGAAGAAGAAAATGACCAAATTGTTCATCCAATGGCACAAACACTCTTATTGGACGCACAAGATTGGTTAGAAACCCTTATTGGACAAGAATAACCCTATGGAGGACGAAAATGACCTAAATATTAATCCAATGACACAAATGAACTTATTGGATGCACAAGATTTGTTAAAAACTGTAATAAGTCAAGAATAAGCCTCGGGAGGACGAAAATGACATAAATGTTCATCCAATGACACAAACACACCTGTTGGCTGCACAAGATTGGTTAAAAACCCTAATTGGACAAGAATTAGCCTAGGCAGGACGAAAATGACCTAAATGTTCATCCAATGACACAAACACACCTATTGGATGCACAAGATTGGTTAAAAACCCTAATTGGACAAGAATAAGCCTAGGGAAGAAGAAAATGACCAAATTGTTCATCCAATGGCACAAACACTCTTATTGGATGCACAAGATTGGTTAGAAACCCTTATTGGACAAGAATAACCCTATGGAGGACGAAAATGACCTAAATATTAATCCAATGACACAAATGAACTTATTGGATGCACAAGATTTCTGAAAAACTATAATAAGTCTAGAATAAGCCTTGGGAGGACGAAAATGACCTAAATGTTCATCCAATGACACAAACACACTTGTTGGCTGCACAAGATTGGTTAAAAACCCTAATTGGACAAGAATTAGCCTAGGCAGGACGAAAATGACCTAAATGTTCATCCAATGACACAAACACACCTATTGGATGCACAAGATTGGTTAAAAACCCTAATTGGACAAGAATAAGCCTAGGGAAGAAGAAAATGACCAAATTGTTCATCCAATGGCACAAACACTCTTATTGAATGCACAAGATTGGTTAGAAACCCTTATTGGACAAGAATAACCCTATGGAGGATGAAAATGACCAAAATATTAATATAATGACACAAATGAACTTAGTGGATGCACAAGATTTGTTAAAAACTGTAATAAGTCTAGAATAAGCCTTGGGAGGACGAAAATGACCTAAATGTTCATCCAATGACACAAACACACCTGTTGGCTGCACAAGATTGGTTAAAAACCATAATTGGACAAGAATTAGCCTAGGCAAGGACGAAACTGACCTAAATGTTCATCCAATGACACAAACACACCTATTGGATGCACTAGATTGGTTAAAAACCCTAATTGGACAAGAATAAGCTTAGGGAAGAAGTAAATGACCATATTGTTCATCCAATGACACAAACACTCTTATTGGATGCACAAGATTGGTTAGAAACCCTTATTGGACAAGAATAACCCTAGGGAGGACGAAAATGACCTAAATATTAATCCAATGACACAAATGAACTTATTGGGTGCACAAGGTTTGTTAAAAACCGTAATAAGTCAAGAATAAGCCTTGGGATGACGAAATGACCTAATTGTTCATCTAATGACAAAAACACACCTATTGGATGCACCAGATTGGTTAAAAACCCTAATTGGACAAGAATTAGCCTAGGCAGCACGAAAATGACCTAAATGTTCATCCAATGACACAAATACACCTATTGGATGCACAAGATTGGTTAAAAACCCTAATTGGACAAGAATAAGCCTAGGGAACAAGAAAATGACCAAATTGTTCAACCAATGACACAAACACTCTTATTGGATGCACAAGATTGGTTAGAAACCCTTATTGGACAAGAATAACCCTAGGGTGGACGAAAATGACCTAAATATTAAACCAATGACACAAATGAACTTATTGGATGCACAAGATTTGTTAAAAACTATAATAAGTCAAGAATAATACTTGGGAGGACGAAAATGACCTAATTATTCATCCAATGATACAAACACACCTGTTGGTTGCACAAGATTGGTTAAAAACCCTAATTGGACAAGAATTAGCCTAGGCAGGACGAAAATGATCTACTTGTTCATCCAATGACACAAACACACCAATTGGATGCACAAGATTGGTTAAAAACCCTGATTGGACAAGAATAAGCCTAGGGAAGAAGAAAATGACCTAAATGATCATGCAATGACACAAACACACGTATTGGATGCACAAGATTGGTGAAAAACCCTAATTGGACTAGAATAAGGCTAGGCAGGAAGAAAATGACCTAATTGTTCATCCAATGACAAAAACACACCTATTGGATGCACAAGATTGGTTAAAAACCTTAATTGCGTAAGAATAAGCTTAGGGAGGACGAAATGACCTTAATGATCAACTAATGACACAAGATTGGTTAAAAACCCTAATTGGATGCACAAGATTGGTTAAAAACCCTAATTGGACAAGTGAAATCCAAGGGAGGATGGAAATGACCTAATTGTTAATCCAATGACACCAATGAACTTATTGGATGTACATGATTGTTAAAAAACCCTAATTGGACAAGAATAAGCCTAGGGAGGAATAAAATGACCTAAATGTTCATCCAATGACACAAGCACACCTATTGGAAGCACAAGATTGGTTAAAAACACTCATTGGAGAAGAATAAGCCTAGGGATTACGAAAATGACCTAATTGTTCAACTAATGACACAAGCATACCGATTGGATGCACAAGATTGGTTTAAAACCCTAATTGGTCTAGAATAAGCCTAGGGATGACGAAATGTTCATCCATGACACAGACACACCTATTCGATGCACAAGATTGGTTAAAAACCTTAATTGCATAAGAATAAGCTTAGGGAGGATGAAATGATCTAAATGTTCATCCATGACACAGACACACCTATTGGAAGCACAAGATTGGTTAAAACACTCATTGGACAAGAATAAGCATAGGGAGGACGAAAATGACCAAAATATTCTTCCAAGGACACAAACACGCCTATTGGATGCACAAGATTTGTTAAAAACCCTAATTGCATAAGTATAATCTTAGGGAGGAGTAGCCGACCTATATGTTCATCGATGACACAAACACACCTATTGGATACACACGATTGGTTAAAAACACTAATTGCACAAGAATAAGCCTAGGGAGGACGAAAATGACCAAAATGTTCATCCAATGACACAAACACACCTATTGGACACACAAGATTGGTTTAAAACCATAATTGGACAAGAATAAGCCTAGGGAGAACGAAAATGACCTAAATGTTCATCGAAAGACACAAACACACCTATTGGATGCACAAGATTGGTTAAAAACCATAATTGGACAAGATTAAGCGTATGGAGGACGAAAATGACCTAAATGTTAATCCAATAACACAAAGGAACTTATGGGATGCACAAGATTGGTTAAAAATCCTAATTAGACAAGAATAAGCCTAGGGAGGAAGAAAATAACCTAAATGTTCATCCAACGTCACAAACACACCTATTGGATGCAGAAGATTGGTTCAAAACCCTAATTGGACAAGAATAAGCCTAGGGAGGACGAAAATGACCTAATTGTTCATCCAATGACACAAACACTCTTATTGGACAAGAATAACCCTAGGGAGGACGTAAATAACCTAAATATGAATCCAATGACACAAATGAATTTATTGGGTGCACAAGGTTTGTTAAAAACCGTAATATGTCATGAATAAGCCTTGGGATGACGAAAATGACGTAACTGTTCATCCAAAGACAAAAACACACCTATTGGATGCACAAGATTTGATAAAAACCCTAATTGGACAAGAATAAGCCTAGGGAAGAAGAAAATGACCAAATTGTTCATCCAATGGCACAAACACTCTTATTGGATGCACAAGATTGGTTAGAAACCCTTATTGGACAAGAATAACCCTATGGAGGACGAAAATGACCTAAATATTAATCCAATGACACAAATGAACTTATTGGATGCACAAGATTTGTTAAAAATAGTAACAAGTCTAGAATAAGCCTTGGGAGGACGAAAATGACCTAATTGTTCATCCAATGATACAAACACACCTGTTGGCTGCACAAGATTGGTTAAAAACCCTAATTGGACAAGAATTAGCCTAGGAAGGACGAAAATGACCTAAATGTTCATCCAATGACACAAACACACCTATTGGATGCACAAGATTGGTTAGAAACCCTTATTGGACAAGAATAACCCTAGGGAGGACGAAAATGACCTAAATATTAGTCCAATGACACAAATGAACTTATTAGGTGCACAATGTTTGTTAAAAACCGTAATAAGTCAAGAATAAGCATTGAGATGACGAAAATGACCGAATTGTTCATCCAATGACAAAAACACACCTATTGCATGCACAAGATTGGTTAAAAACCCTAATTCGACAAGAATTAGCCTAGGCAGCACGAAAATGACCTAAATGTTCATCCAATGACACAAACACACCTATTGGATGCACAAGATTGATTAAAAACCCTAATTGCACATGAATAAGCCTAGGGAAGAAGAAAATGACCAAATTGTTCATCCAATGACACAAACACTCTTATTGGATGCACAAGATTAGTTAGAAACCCTTATTAGACAAGAATAACCCTAGGGAGGATGAAAATGACCTAAATATTAATCCAATGACACAAATGAACTTATTGGGTGCACAATGTTTGTTAAAAACCGTAATAAGTCAAAAATAAGCCTTGGGATGACAAAAATGATCGAATTGTTCATCCAATGACAAAAACACACCTATTGGATGCACAAGATTGGTTAGAAACCCTAATTCGACAAGAATTAGACTAGGCAGCATGAAAATGACCTAAATTTTCATCCAATGACACAAACACACCTATTGGATGCACAAGATTGGTTAAAAACCCTAATTGGACAAGAATAAGCCTAGGGAAGAAGAAAATGACCAAATTGTTCATCCAATGGCACAAACACTCTTATTGGATGCACAAGATTGGTTAGAAACCCTTATTGGACAAGAATAACCATATGGAGGACGAAAATGACCTAAATATTAATCCAATGACACAAATGAACTTATTGGATGCACAAGATTTGTTAAAAACTGTAATAAGTCTAGAACAAGCCTTGGGAGGACGAAAATGACCTAAATGTTCATCCAATGACACAAACACACCTGTTGGCTGCACAAGATTGGTTAAAAACCCTAATTGGACAAGAATTAGCCTAGGAAGGACGAAAATGACCTAAATGTTCATCCAATGACACAAACACACCTATTGGATGCACAAGATTGGTTAGAAACCCTTATTGGACAAGAATAACCCTACGGAGGACGAAAATGACCTAAATATTAGTCCAATGACACAAATGAACCTATTAGGTGCACAATGTTTGTTAAAAACCGTAATAAGTCAAGAATAAGCCTTGGGATGACGAAAATGACCGAATTGTTCATCCAATGACAAAAACACACCTATTGGATGCACAAGATTGGTTAAAAACCCTAATTCGACAAGAATTAGCCTAGGCAGCATGAAAATGACCTAAATGTTCATCCAATGACACAAACACACCTATTGGATGCACAAGATTGATTAAAAACCCTAATTGCACAAGAATAAGCCTAGGGAAGAAGAAAATGACCAAATTGTTCATCCAATGACACAAACACTCTTATTTGATGCACAAGATTGGTTAGAAACTCTTATTGGACAAGAATAACCATAGGGTGGACGAAAATGACCTAAATATTAAACCAATGACACAAATGAACTTATTGGATGCACAAGATTTGTTAAAAACTGTAAAAAGTCAAGAATAATACTTGGGTGGACGAAAATGACCTAATTGTTCATCCAATGATACAAACACACCTGTTGGCTGCACAAGATTGGTTAAAAACCCTAATTGGACAAGAATTAGCCTAGGCAGGACGAAAATGATCTACTTGTTCATCCAATGACACAAACACACCAATTGGATGCACAAGATTGGTTAAAAACCCTGATTGGACAAGAATAAGCCTAGGGAAGAAGAAAATGACCTAAATGTTCATCCAATGACAAAAACACACCTATTGGATGCACAAGATTGGTTAAAAACCCTAATTCGACAAGAATTAGCCTAGGCAGCACGAAAATGACCTAAATGTTCATCCAATGACACAAACACTCTTATTGGAGGCACAAGATTGGTTAGAAACCCTTATTGGACAAGAATAACACTAGGGAGGATGAAAATGACCTAAATATTAATCCAATGACACAAATTAACTTATTGGGTGCACAATGTTTGTTAAAAACCGTAATAAGTCAAGAATAAGCCTTGGGATGACGAAAATGATCGAATTGTTCATCCAATGACAAAACCACACCTATTGGATGCACAAGATTGGTTAAAAACCCTAATTCGACAAGAATTAGCCTAGGCAGCACGAAAATGACCTAAATTTTCATCCAATGACACAAACACACCTATTGGATGCACAAGATTGGTTAAAATCCCTAATTGGACAAGAATAAGCCTAGGGAAGAAGAAAATGACCAAATTGTTCATCCAATGGCACAAACACTCTTATTGGATGCACAAGATTGGTTAGAAACCCTTATTGGACAAGAATAACCCTATGGAGGACGAAAATGACCCAAATATTAATCCAATGACACAAATGAACTTATTGGATGCACAAGATTTGTTAAAAACTGTAATAAGTCTAGAATAAGCCTAGGGAGGACGAAAATGACCTAATTGTTCATCCAATGACACAAACACTCTTATTGGACAAGAATAACCCTAGGGAGGACGTAAATGACCTAAATATTAATCCAATGACACAAATGAATTTATTGCGTGCACAAGGTTTGTTAAAAACCGTTATAAGTCATGAATAAGCCTTGGGATGACGAAAATGACGTAACTGTTCATCCAAAGACAAAAACACACCTATTGGATGCACAAGATTTGATAAAAACCCTAATTGGACAAGAATAAGCCTAGGGAAGAAGAAAATGACCAAATTGTTCATCCAATGACACAAACACTCTAATTGGATGCACAAGATTGGTTAGAAACCCTTATTGGACAAGAATAACCCTAGGGAGGACGAAAATGACCTAAATATTAATCCAATGACACAAATGAACTTATTGGGTGCACAATGTATGTTAAAAACCGTAATAAGTCAATACTAAGCCTTGGGATGACAAAAATGACCTAATTGTTCATCCAATGACTAAAACACACCTATTGGATGCACAAGATTGGTTAAAAACCCTAATTCGACAAGAATTAGCCTAGGAAGGACCAAATTGACCTAAATGTTCATCCAATGACACAAACACACCTATTGGATGCACAAGATTGGTTAAAAACCCTAATTGGACAATAATAAGCCTAGGGAAGAAGAAAATGACCAAATTGTTCATCCAATGGCACAAACACTCTTATTGGATGCACAAGATTGGTTAGAAACCCTTATTGGACAAGAATAACCCTATGGAGGACGAAAATGACCTAAATATTAATCCAATGACACAAATGAACTTATTGGATGCACAAGATTTGTTAAAAACTGTAATAAGTCTAGAATAAGCTTAGGGAGGATGAAAATGACCTAATTGTTCAGCCAATGACACAAACACTCTTATTGGACAAGAATAACCCTAGGGAGGACGTAAATGACCTAAATATTAATCCAATGACACAAATTAATTTATTGGGTGCACAAGGTTTGTTAAAAACTGTAATAAGTCATGAATAAGCCTTGGGATGACGAAAATGACGTAACTGTTCATCCAAAGACAAAAACACACCTATTGGATGCACAAGATTTGATAAAAACCTTAATTGGACCAGAATAAGCCTAGGGAAGAAGAAAATGGCCAAATTGTTCATCCAATGACACAAACACTCTTATTGGAGGCACAAGATTGGTTAGAAACCCTTATTGGACAAGAATAACACTAGGGAGGACGAAAATGACCTAAATATTAATCCAATGACACAAATGAACTTATTGGGTGCACAATGTTTGTTAAAAACCGTAATAAGTCAAGACTAAGCGTTGGGATGACGAAAATGACCTAATTGTTCATCCAATGACAAAAACACACCTATTGGATGCACATGATTGGTTAAAAACCCTAATTCGACAAGAATTAGCCTAGGCAGCACGAAAATGACCTAAATTTTCTTCCAATGACACAAACACACCTATTGGATGCACAAGATTGGTTAAAAACCCTAATTGGACAAGAATAAGCCTAGGGATGAAGAAAATGACTAAATTGTTCATCCAAGGGCGCAAACACTCTTATTGGATGCACAAGATTGGTTAGAAACCCTTATTGGACAAGAATAACCCTATGGAGGACGAAAATGACCTAAATATTAATCCAATGACACAAATTAACTTATTGGATGCACAAGATTTGTTAAAAACTGTAACAAGTCTAGAATAAGCCTTGGGAGGACGAAAATGACCTAATTGTTCATCCATTGATACAAACACACCTGTTGGCTGCACAAGATTGGTTAAAAACCCTAATTGGACAAGAATAAGCCTAGGGAAGAAGAAAATGACCAAATTGTTCATCCAATGACACAAACAATCTTATTGGATGCACAAGATTGGTTAGAAACCCTTATTGGAAAAGAATAACCCTCGGGAGGACGAAAATGACCTAAATATAAGTCCATTGACTCAAATGAACTTATTGGGTGCACAAAGATTGTTAAAAACCGTAATAAGTCAAGAATAAGCCTTGGGATGACGAAAATGACCGAATTGTTCATCCAATGACAAAAACACACCTATTGGATGCACAAGATTGGTTAAAAACCCTAATTGGACAAGAATAAGCCTAGGGAAGAAGGAAATGACCAAATTGTTCATCCAATGACACAAACACTCTTATTGGACGCACAAGATTGGTTAGAAACCCTTATTGGACAAGAATAACACTAGGGAGGATGAAAATGACCTAAATATTAATCCAATGACACAAATGAACTTATTGGGTGCACAATGTTTGTTAAAAACCGTAATAAGTCAAGAATAAGCCTTGGGATGACGAAAATGATCGAATTGTTCATCCAATGACAAAAACACACCTATTGGATGCACAAGATTGGTTAAAAACCCTAATTCGACAAGAATTAGCCTAGGCAGCACGAAAATGTCCAAAATGTTCATCCAATGACACAAACACACCTATTGGATGCACAAGATTGGTTAAAAACCCTAATTGGACAAGAATAAGCCTAGGGAAGAAGAAAATGACCCAAATGTTAATCCAATGACACAAATGAACTTATTGGATGCACAAGATTTGTTAAAAACTGTAATAAGTCTAGAATAAGCCTAGGGAGGACGAAAATGACCTTATTGTTCATCCAATGACACAAACACTCTTATTGGACAAGAATAACCCTAGGGAGGACGTAAATGACCTAAATATTAATCCAATGACACAAATGAATATATTGGGTGCACAAGGTTTGTTAAAAACCGTAATAAGTCATGAATAAGCCTTGGGATGACGAAAATGACGTAATTGTTCATCCAAAGACAAAAACACACCTATTGGATGCACAAGATTTGATAAAATCCCTAATTGGACAAGAATAAGCCTAGGGAAGAATAAAATGACCAAATTGTTCATCCAATGACACAAACACTCTTATTGTATGCACAAGATTGGTTAGAAACCCTTATTGGACAAGAATAACCCTAGGGAGGACGAAAATGACCTAAATATTAATCCAATGACACAAATGAACTTATTGGGTGCACAATTTATGTTAAAAACCGTAATAAGTCAAGACTAAGCCTTGGGATGACGAAAATGACCTAATTGTTCATCCAATGACTAAAACACACCTATTGGATGCACAAGATTGGTTAAAAACCCTAATTCGACAAGAATTAGCCTAGGAAGGACCAAATTGACCTAAATGTTCATCCAATGACACAAACACACCTATTGGATGCACAAGATTGGTTAAAAACCCTAATTGGACAAGAATAAGCCTAGGGAAGAAGAAAATGACCAAATTGTTCATCCAATGGCACAAACACTCTTATTGGATGCACAAGATTGGTTAGAAACCCTTATTGGACAAGAATAACCCTATGGAGGACGAAAATGACCTAAATATTAATCCAATGACACAAATGAACTTATTGGATGCACAAGATTTGTTAAAAACTGTAATAAGTCTAGAATAAGCTTAGGGAGGACGAAAATGACCTAATTGTTCAGCCAATGACACAAACACTCTTATTGGACAAGAATAACCCTAGGGAGGACGTAAATGACCTAAATATTAATCCAATGACACAAATGAATTTATTGGGTGCACAAGGTTTGTTAAAAACCGTAATAAGTCATGAATAAGCCTTGGGATGACGAAAATGACGTAACTGTTCATCCAAAGACAAAAACACACCTATTGGATGCACAAGATTTGATAAAAACCTTAATTGGACAAGAATAAGCCTAGGGAAGAAGAAAATGGCCAAATTGTTCATCCAATGACACAAACACTCTTATTGGAGGCACAAGATTGGTTAGAAACCCTTATTGGACAAGAATAACACTAGGGAGGACGAAAATGACCTAAATATTAATCCAATGACACAAATGAACTTATTGGGTGCACAATGTTTGTTAAAAACCGTAATAAGTCAAGACTAAGCCTTGGGATGACGAAAATGACCTAATTGTTCATCCAATGACAAAAACACACCTATTGGATGCACATGATTGGTTAAAAACCCTAATTCGACAAGAATTAGCCTAGGCAGCACGAAAATGACCTAAATTTTCTTCCAATGACACAAACACACCTATTGGATGCACAAGATTGGTTAAAAACCCTAATTGGACAAGAATAAGCCTAGGGAAGAAGAAAATGACTAAATTGTTCATCCAAGGGCGCAAACACTCTTATTGGATGCACAAGATTGGTTAGAAACCCTTATTGGACAAGAATAACCCTATGGAGGACGAAAATGACCTAAATATTAATCCAATGACACAAATTAACTTATTGGATGCACAAGATTTGTTAAAAACTGTAACAAGTCTAGAATAAGCCTTGGGAGGACGAAAATGACCTAATTGTTCATCCATTGATACAAACACACCTGTTGGCTGCACAAGATTGGTTAAAAACCCTAATTGGACAAGAATGAGCCTAGGAAGGACGAAAATGACCTAAATGTTCATCCAATGACACAAACACACCTATTGGATGCACAAGATTGGTTAAAAACCCTAATTGGACAAGAATAAGCCTAGGGAAGAAGAAAATGACCAAATTGTTCATCCAATGACACAAACAATCTTATTGGATGCACAAGATTGGTTAGAAACCCTTATTGGAAAAGAATAACCCT
>JBBPBT010001350.1:461245-483507 GCA_037974875.1 Cicer bijugum | reverse complement strand
TGCACAAGATTGGTTAAAAACCCTAATTGGACAAGAATAAGCCTAGGGAAGAAGAAAATGACCAAATTGTTCATCCAATGACACAAACAATCTTATTGGATGCACAAGATTGGTTAGAAACCCTTATTGGAAAAGAATAACCCTAGGGAGGACGAAAATGACCTAAATATTAGTCCATTGACTCAAATGAACTTATTGGGTGCACAAAGTTTGTTAAAAACCGTAATAAGTCAAGAATAAGCCTTGGGATGACGAAAATGATCGAATTGTTCATCCAATGACAAAAACACACCTATTGGATGCACAAGATTGGTTAAAAACCCTAATTCGACAAGAATTAGCCTAGGCAGCACGAAAATGACCAAATTGTTCATCCAATGACACAAACACACCTATTGGATGCACAAGATTGGTTAAAAACCCTAATTGGACAAGAATAAGCCTAGGGAAGAAGAAAATGACCCAAATGTTAATCCAATGACACAAATGAACTTATTGGATGCACAAGATTTGTTAAAAACTGTAATAAGTCTAGAATAAGCCTAGGGAGGACGAAAATGACCTTATTGTTCATCCAATGACACAAACACTCTTATTGGACAAGAATAACCCTAGGGAGGACGTAAATGACCTAAATATTAATCCAATGACACAAATGAATTTATTGGGTGCACAAGGTTTGTTAAAAACCGTAATAAGTCAAGAATAAGCCTTGGGATGACGAAAATGACCGAATTGTTCATCCAAAGACAAAAACACACCTATTGGATGCACAAGATTTGATAAAATCCCTAATTGGACAAGAATAAGCCTAGGGAAGAAGAAAATGACCAAATTGTTCATCCAATGACACAAACACTCTTATTGGAGGCACAAGATTGGTTAGAAACCCTTATTGGACAAGAATAACCCTAGGGAGGACGAAAATGACCTAAATATTAATCCAATGACACAAATGAACTTATTGGGTGCACAATTTATGTCAAAAACCGTAATAAGTCAAGACTAAGCCTTGGGATGACGAAAATGACCTAATTGTTCATCCAATGACAAAAACACACCTATTGGATGCACAAGATTGGTTAAAAACCCTAATTCGACAAGAATTAGCCTAGGCAGCACGAAAATGACCTAAATTTTCATCCAATGACACAAACACACCTATTGGATGCACAAGATTGGTTAAAAACCCTAATTGGACAAGAATAAGCCTAGGGAAGAAGAAAATGACCAAATTGTTCATCCAATGGCACAAACACTCTTATTGGATGCACAAGATTGGTTAGAAACCCTTATTGGACAAGAATAACCCTATGGAGGACGAAAAGGACCTAAATATTAATCCAATGACACAAATGAACTTATTGGATGCACAAGATTTGTTAAAAACTGTAACAAGTCTAGAATAAGCCTTGGGTGGACGAAAATGACCTAATTTTTCATGCATTGATACAAACACACCTGTTGGCTGCACAAGATTGGTTAAAAACCCTAATTGGACAAGAATTAGCCTAGGAAGGACGAAAATGACCTAAATGTTCATCCAATGACACAAACACACCTATTGGATGCACAAGATTGGTTAAAAACCCTAATTGGACAAGAATAAGCCTAGGGAAGAAGAAAATGACCAAATTGTTCATCCAATGACAAAAACAATCTTATTGGATGCACAAGATTGGTTAGAAACCCTTATTGGACAAGAATAACCCTAGGGAGGACGAAAATGACCTAAATATTAGTCCAATGACACAAATGAACTTATTGGGTGCACAATGTTTGTTAAAAACCGTAATAAGTCAAGAATAAGCCTTGGGATGACGAAAATGACCGAATTGTTCATCCAATGACACAAACACACCTATTGGATGCACAAGATTGGTTAAAAACCCTAATTCGACAAGAATTAGCCTAGGCAGGACGAAAATGACCTAAATGTTCATCCAATGACACAAACGCACCTATTGGATGCACAAGATTGGTTAAAAACCCTAATAGGACAAGAATAAGCCTAGGGAAGAAGAAAATGACCAAATTGTTCATCCAATGGCACAAACACTCTTATTGGATGCACAAGATTGGTTAGAAACCCTTATTGGACAAGAATAACCCTATGGAGGACGAAAATGACCTAAATATTAATCCAATGACACAAATGAACTTATTGGATGCACAAGATTTGTTAAAAACTGTAATAAGTCTAGAATAAGCCTTGGGAGGACGAAAATGAACTAAATGTTCATCCAATGACACAAACACACCTGTTGGCTGCACAAGATTGGTTAAAAACCCTAATTGGACAAGAATTATCCTAGGCAGGACGAAAATGACCTAAATGTTCATCCAATGACACAAACACACCTATTGGATGCCCAAGATTGGTTAAAAACCCTAATTGGACAAGAATAAGCCTAGGGAAGAAGAAAATGACCAAATTGTTCATCCAATGGCACAAACACTCTTATTGGATGCACAAGATTGGTTAGAAACCCTTATTGGACAAGAATAACCCTATGGAGGACGAAAATGACCTAAATATTAATCCAATGACACAAATGAACTTATTGGATGCACAAGATTTGTTAAAAACTGTAATAAGTCTAGAATAAACCTTGGGAGGACGAAAATGACCTAAATGTTCATCCAATGGCAAAAACACACCTATTGGATGCACAAGATTGGTTAAAAACCCTAATTCGACAAGAATTAGCCTAGGCAGCACGAAAATGACCTAAATTTTCATCCAATGACACAAACACACCTATTGGATGCACAAGATTGGTTAAAAACCCTAATTGGACAAGAATAAGCCTAGGGAAGAAGAAAATGACCAAATTGTTCATCCAATGGCACAAACACTCTTATTGGATGCACAAGATTGGTTAGAAACCCTTATTGGACAAGAATAACCCTAGGGAGGACGAAAATGACCTAAATATTAATCCAATGACACAAATGAACTTATTGGGTGCACAAGATTTGCTAAAAACTGTAATAAGTCTAGAATAAGCCTTGGGAGGACGAAAATGACCTAAATGTTCATCCAATGACACAAACACACCTGTTGGCTGCACAAGATTGGTTAAAAACCATAATTGGACAAGAATTAGCCTAGGCAAGGATGAAAATGACCTAAATGTTCATCCAATGACACAAACACACCTATTGGATGCACAAGATTGGTTAGAAACCCTTATTGGACAAGAATAACCCTATGGAGGACGAAAATGACCTAAATATTAATCCAATGACACAAATGAATTTATTGGGTGCACAAGGTTTGTTAAAAACCGTAATAAGTCAAGAATAAGCCTTGGGATGACGAAAATGACGTAACTGTTCATCCAAAGACCAAAACACACCTATTGGATGCACAAGATTTGTTAAAAACCCTAATTGGACAAGAATAAGCCTAGGGAAGAAGAAAATGACCAAATTGTTCATCCAATGACACAAACACTCTTATTGGATGCACAAGATTGGTTAGAAACCCTTATTGGACAAGAATAACCCTATGGAGGACGAAAATGACCTAAATATTAATCCAATGACACAAATGAACTTATTGGATGCACAAGATTTCTTAAAAACTGTAATAAGTCTAGAATAAGCTTTGGGAGGACGAAAATGACCTAAATGTTCATCCAATGACACAAACACACCTGTTGGCTGCACAAGATTGGTTAAAAACCATAATTGGACAAGAATTAGCCTAGGCAAGGATGAAAATGACCTAAATGTTCATCCAATGACACAAACACACCTATTGGATGCACAAGACTGGTTAAAAACCCTAATTGGACAAGAATAAGCCTAGGGTAGAAGAAAATGACCAAATTGTTCATCCAATGGCACAAACACTCTTATTGGATGCACAAGATTGGTTAGAAACCCTTATTGGACAAGAATAACCCTAGGGAGGACGAAAATGACCTAAATATTAATCCAATGACACAAATGAACTTATTGGGTGCACAAGATTTGTTAAAAACTGTAATAAGTCTAGAATAAGCCTTAGGAGGACGAAAATGACCTAAATGTTCATCCAATGACACAAACACACCTGTTGGCTGCACAAGATTGGTTAAAAACCATAATTGGACAAGAATTAGCCTAGGCAAGGACGAAAATGACCTAAATGTTCATCCAATGACACAAACACACCTATTGGATGCACAAGATTGGTTAAAAACCCTAATTGGACAAGAATAAGCTTAGGGAAGAAGTAAATGACCAAATTGTTCATCCAATGACACAAACACTCTTATTGGATGCACAAGATTGGTTAGAAACCCTTATTGGACAAGAATAACACTAGGGAGGACGAAAATGACCTAAATATTAATCCAATGACACAAATGTACTTATTGGGTGCACAAGGTTTGTTAAAAACCGTAATAAGTCAAGAATAAGCCTTGGGATGACGAAATGACCAAATTGTTCATCTAATGACAAAAACACACCTATTGGATGCACAAGATTGGTTAAAAACCCTAATTGGACAAGAATTAGCCTAGGCAGCACGAAAATGACCTAAATGTTCATCCAATGACACAAACACACCTATTGGATGCACAAGATTGGTTAAAAACCCTAATTGGACAAGATTAAGCCTAGGGAAGAAGAAAATGACCAAATAGTTCATCCAATGACACAAACACTCTTATTGGATGCACAAGATTGGTTAGAAACCCTTATTGGACAAGAATAACCCTAGGGTGGACGAAATTGACCTAAATATTAAACCAATGACACAAATGAACTTATTGGATGCACAAGATTTGTTAAAAACTGTAATAAGTCTAGAATAAGCCTTGGGAGGACGAAAATGACCTAAATGTTCATCCAATGACACAAACACACCTGTTGGCTGCACAAGATTGGTTAAAAACCCTAATTGGACAAGAATTATCCTAGGCAGGACGAAAATGACCTAAATGTTCATCCAATGACACAAACACACCTATTGGATGCCCAAGATTGGTTAAAAACCCTAATTGGACAAGAATAAGCCTAGGGAAGAAGAAAATGACCAAATTGTTCATCCAATGGCACAAACACTCTTATTGGATGCACAAGATTGGTTAGAAACCCTTATTGGACAAGAATAACCCTACGGAGGACGAAAATGACCTAAATATTAATCCAATGACACAAATGAACTTATTGGATGCACAAGATTTGTTAAAAACTGTAATAAGTCTAGAATAAGCCTTGGGAGGACGAAAATGACCTAAATGTTCATCCAATGACACAAACACACATGTTGGCTGCACAAGATTGGTTAAAAACCCTAATTGGACAAGAATTATCCTAGGCAGGACGAAAATGACCTAAATGTTCATCCAATGACACAAACACACCTATTGGATGCACAAGATTGGTTAAAAACCCTAATTGGACAAGAATAAGCCTAGGGAAGAAGAAATTGACCAAATTGTTCATCCAATGGCACAAACACTCTTATTGGATGCACAAGATTGGTTAGAAACCCTTATTGGACAAGAATAACCCTATGGAGGACGAAAATGACCTAAATATTAATCCAATGACACAAATGAACTTATTGGATGCACAAGATTTGTTAAAAACTGTAATAAGTCAAGAATAAGCCTCGGGAGGACGAAAATGACATAAATGTTCATCCAATGACACAAACACACCTGTTGGCTGCACAAGATTGGTTAAAAACCCTAATTGGACAAGAATTAGCCTAGGCAGGACGAAAATGACCTAAATGTTCATCCAATGACACAAACACACCTATTGGATGCACAAGATTGGTTAAAAACCCTAATTGGACAAGAATAAGCCTAGGGAAGAAGAAAATGACCAAATTGTTCATCCAATGGCACAAACACTCTTATTGGATGCACAAGATTGGATAGAAACCCTTATTGGACAAGAATAACCCTATGGAGGACGAAAATGACCTAAATATTAATCCAATGACACAAATGAACTTATTGGATGCACAAGATTTGTTAAAAACTGTAATAAGTCTAGAATAAGCCTTGGGAGGACGAAAATGACCTAAATGTTCATCCAATGACACTCACACACCTGTTGGCTGCACAAGATTGGTTAAAAACCCTAATTGGACAAGAATTATCCTAGGCAGGACAAAAATGACCTAAATGTTCATCCGATGACACGAACTAACCTATTGGATGCACAAGATTGGTTAAAAATCCTAATTGGACAAGAATAAGCCTAGGGAAGAAGAAAATGACCAAATTGTTCATCCAATGGCACAAACACTCTTATTGGATGCACAAGATTGGTTAGAAACCCTTATTGGACAAGAATAACCCTATGGAGGACGAAAATGACCTAAATATTAATCCAATGACACAAATGAACTTATTGGATGCACAAGATTTGTCAAAAACTGTAATAAGTCAAGAATAAGCCTTGGGAGGACGAAAATGACATAAATGTTCATCCAATGACACAAACACACCTGTTGGCTGCACAAGATTGGTTAAAAACCCTAATTGGACAAGAATTAATTGTTCATCCAATGACACAAACAATCTTATTGGATGCACAAGATTGGTTAGAAACCCTTATGGGACAAGAATAACCCTAGGGAGGACGAAAATGACCTAAATAATAGTCCAATGACACAAATGAACTTATTGGGTGCACAATGTTTGTTAAAAACCGTAATAAGTCAAGAATAAGCCTTGGGATGACGAAAATGACCGAATTGTTCATCCAATGACAAAAACACACCTATTGGTTGCACAAGATTGGTTAAAAACCCTAATTCGACAAGAATTAGCCTAGGCAGCACGAAAATGACCAAAATGTTCATCCAATGAAACAAACACACCTATTGGATGCCCAAGATTGGTTAAAAACCCTAATTGGACAAGAATAAGCCTAGGGAAGAAGAAAATGACCAAATTGTTCATCCAATGGCACAAACACTCTTATTGGATGCACAAGATTGGTTAGAAACCCTTATTGGACAAGAATAACCCTATGGAGGACGAAAATGACCTAAACATTAATCCAATGACACAAATGAACTTATTGGATGCACAAGATTTGTTAAAAACTGTAATAAGTCTAGAATAAGCCTAGGGAGGACGAAAATGACCTAATTGTTCAGCCAATGACACAAACACTCTTATTGGACAAGAATAACCCTAGGGAGGACGTAAATGACCTAAATATTAATCCAATGACACAAATGAATTTATTGGGTGCACAAGGTTTGTTAAAAACCGTAATAAGTCATGAATAAGCCTTGGGATGACGAAAATGACGTAACTGTTCATCCAAAGACAAAAACACATCTATTGGATGCACAAGATTTGATAAAAACCCTAATTGGACAAGAATAAGCCTAGGGAAGAAGAAAATGACCAAATTGTTCATCCAATGACACAAACACTCTTATTGGATGCACAAGATTGGTTAGAAACCCTTATTGGACAAGAATAACCCTAGGGAGGACGAAAATGACCTAAATATTAATCCAATGACACAAATGAACTTCTTGGGTGCACAATGTTTGTTAAAAACCGTAATAAGTCAAGACTAAGCCTTGGGATGACGAAAATGACCTAATTGTTCATCCAATGACAAAAACACACCTATTGGATGCACAAGATTGGTTAAAAACCCTAATTCGACAAGAATTACCCTAGGCAGCACGAAAATGACCTAAATTTTCATCCAATGACACAAACACACCTATTGGATGCACAAGATTGGTTAAAAACCCTAATTGGACAAGAATAAGCCTAGGGAAGAAGAAAATGACCAAATTGTTCATCCAATGGCACAAACACTCTTATTGGATGCACAAGATTGGTTAGAAACCCTTATTGGACAAGAATAACCCTATGGAGGACGAAAATGACCTAAATATTAATCCAATGACACAAATGAACTTATTGGATGCACAAGATTTGTAAAAAACTGTAATAAGTCAAGAATAAGCCTTGGGAGGACGAAAATGACATAAATGTTCATCCAATGACACAAACACACCTGTTGGCTGCACAAGATTGGTTAAAAACCCTAATTGGACAAGAATTAGCCTAGGCAGGACGAAAATGACCTAAATGTTCATCCAATGACACAAACACACCTATTGGATGCACAAGATTGGTTAAAAACCCTAATTGGACAAGAATAAGCCTAGGGAAGAAGAAAATGACCAAATTGTTCATCCAATGGCACAAACACTCTTATTGGATGCACAAGATTGGATAGAAACCCTTATTGGACAAGAATAACCCTATGGAGGACGAAAATGACCTAAATATTAATCCAATGACACAAATGAACTTACTGGATGCACAAGATTTGTTAAAAACTGTAATAAGTCTAGAATAAGCCTTGGGAGGACGAAAATGACATAAATGTTCATCCAATGACACAAACACACCTGTTGGCTGCACAAGATTGGTTAAAAACCCTAATTGGACAAGAATTATCCTAGGCAGGACGAAAATGACCTAAATGTTCATCCAATGACACAAACACACCTATTGGATGCCCAAGATTGGTTAAAAACCCTAATTGGACAAGAATAAGCCTAGGGAAGAAGAAAATGACGAAATTGTTCATCCAATGGCGCAAACACTCTTATTGGATGCACAAGATTGGTTAGAAACCCTTATTGGACAAGAATAACCCTATGGAGGACGAAAATGACCTAAATATTAATCCAATGACACAAATGAACTTATTGGATGCACAAGATTTGTTAAAAACTGTAATAAGTCAAGAATAAGCCTTGGGAGGACGAAAATGACATAAATGTTCATCCAATGACACAAACACACCTGTTGGCTGCACAAGATTGGTTAAAAACCCTAATTGGACAAGAATTATCCTAGGCAGGACGAAAATGACCTAAATGTTCATCCAATGACACGAACACACCTATTGGATGCCCAAGATTGGTTAAAAACCCTAATTGGACAAGAATAAGCCTAGGGAAGAAGAAAATGACCAAATTGTTCATCCAATGGCACAAACACTCTTATTGGATGCACAAGATTGGTTAGAAACCCTTATTGGACAAGAATAACCCTATGGAGGACGAAAATGACCTAAATATTAATCCAATGACACAAATGAACTTATTGGATGCACAAGATTTGTTAAACACTGTAATAAGTCTAGAATAAACCTTGGGAGGACGAAAATGACCTAAATGTTCATCCAATGACACAAACACTCTTATTGGATGCACCAGATTGGTTAGAAACCCTTATTGGACAAGAATAACCCTAGGGAGGACGTAAATGGCCTAAATATTAATCCAATGACACAAATGAATTTATTGGGTGCACAAGGTTTGTTAAAATCCGTAATAAGTCATGAATAAGCCTTGGGATGACGAAAATGACGTAACTGTTCGTCCAAAGACAAAAACACACCTATTGGATGCACAAGATTTGATAAAAACCCTAATTGGACAAGAATAAGCCTAGGGAAGAAGAAAATGACCAAATTGTTCATCCAATGACACAAACACTCTTACTGGATGCACAAGATTGGTTAGAAACCCTTATTGGACAAGAATAACCATAGGGAGGACGAAAATGACCTAAATATTAATCCAATGACACAAATGAACTTCTTGGGTGCACAATGTTTGTTAAAAACCGTAATAAGTCAAGACTAAGCCTTGGGATGACGAAAATGACCTAATTGTTCAAACAATGGCAAAAAGCCACCTATTGGATGCACAAGATTGGTTAAAAACCCTAATTCGACAAGAATTAGCCTAGGCAGCACGAAAATGACCTAAATTTTCATCCAATGACACAAACACACCTATTGGATGCACAAGATTGGTTAAAAACCCTAATTGGACAAGAATAAGCCTAGGGAAGAAGAAAATGACCAAATTGTTCATCCAATGGCACAAACACTCTTATTGGATGCACAAGATTGGTTAGAAACCCTTATTGGACAAGAATAACCCTATGGTCGACGAAAATGACCTAAATATTAATCCAATGACACAAATGAACTTATTGGATGCACAAGATTTGTTAAACACTGTAACAAGTCTAGAATAAGCCTTGGGAGGACGAAAATGACCTAATTGTTCATCCATTGATACAAACACACCTGTTGGCTGCACAAGATTGGTTAAAAACCCTAATTGGACAAGAATTAGCCTAGGAAGGACGAAAATGACCAAAATGTTCATCCAATGACACAAACACACCTATTGGATGCACAAGATTGGATAAAAACCCTAATTGGACAAGAATAACCCTAGGGAAGAAGAAAATGGCCAAATTGTTCATCCAATGACACAAACAACTTATTGGATGCACAAGATTGGTTAGAAACCCTTATTGGACAAGATTAACCGTAGGGAGGACGAAAATGACCTAAATATTAGTCCAATGACACAAATGAACTTATTGGGTGCACAATGTTTGTTAAAAACCGTAATAAGTCAAGAATAAGCCTTGGGATGACGAAAATGACCGAATTGTTCATCCAAAGACAAAAACACACCTATTGGATGCACAAGATTGGTTAAAAACCCTAATTCGACAAGAATTAGCCTAGGCAGCACGAAAATGACCTAAATTTTCATCCAATGACACAAACACACCTATTGGATGCACAAGATTGGTTAAAAACCCTAATTGGACAAGAATAAGCCTAGGGAAGAAGAAAATGACCAAATTGTTCATCCAATGGCACAAACACTCTTATTGGATGCACAAGATTGGTTAGAAACCCTTATTGGACAAGAATAACCCTATGGAGGACGAAAATAACCTAAATATTAATCCAATGACACAAATGAACTTATTGGATGCACAAGATTTGTTAAAAACTGTAACAAGTCTAGAATAAGCCTTGGGAGGACGAAAATGACCTAATTGTTCATCCATTGATACAAACACACCTGTTGGCTGCACAAGATTGGTTAAAAACCCTAATTGGACAAGAATTAGCCTAGGAAGGACGAAAATGACCTAAATGTTCATCCAATGACACAAACACACCTATTGGATGCACAAGATTGGTTAAAAACCCTAATTGGATAAGAATAAGCCTAGGGAAGAAGAAAATGGCCAAATTGTTCATCCAATGACACAAACAACTTATTGGATGCACAAGATTGGTTAGAAACCCTTATTGGACAAGAATAACCCTAGGGAGGACGAAAATGACCTAAATATTAGTCCAATGACACAAATGAACTTATTGGGTGCACAATGTTTGTTAAAAACCGTAATAAGTCAAGAATAAGCCTTGGGATGACGAAAATGACCGAATTGTTCATCCAAAGACAAAAACACACCTATTGGATGCACAAGATTGGTTAAAAACCCTAATTCGACAAGAATTAGCCTAGGCAGCACGAAAATGACCTAAATTTTCATCGAATGACACAAACACACCTATTGGATGCACAAGATTGGTTAAAAACCCTAATTGGACAAGAATAAGCCTAGGGAAGAAGAAAATGACCAAATTGTTCATCCAATGGCACAAACACTCTTATTGGATGCACAAGATTGGTTAGAAACCCTTATTGGACAAGAATAACCCTATGGAGGACGAAAATGACCTAAATATTAATCCAATGACACAAATGAACTTATTGGATGCACAAGATTTGTTAAAAACTGTAATAAGTCTAGAATAAGCCTTGGGAGGACGAAAATGACCTAAATGTTCATCCAATGACACAAACACACTTGTTGGCTGCACAAGATTGGTTAAAAACCCTAATTGGACAAGAATTAGCCTAGGCAGGACGAAAGTAACCTAAATGTTCATCCAATGACACAAACACACCTATTGGATGCACAAGATTGGTTAAAAACCCTAATTGGACAAGAATAAGCCTAGGGAAGAAGAAAATGACCAAATTGTTCATCCAATGGCACAAACACTCTTATTGGATGCACAAGATTGGTTAGAAACCCTTATTGGACAAGAATAACCCTATGGAGGACGAAAATGACCTAAATATTAATCCAATGACACAAATGAACTTATTGGATGCACAAGATTTCTGAAAAACTATAATAAGTCTAGAATAAGCCTTGGGAGGACGAAAATGACCTAAATGTTCATCCAATGACACAAACACACTTGTTGGCTGCACAAGATTGGTTAAAAACCCTAATTGGACAAGAATTAGCCTAGGCAGGACGAAAATGACCTAAATGTTCATCCAATGACACAAACACACCTATTGGATGCACAAGATTGGTTAAAAACCCTAATTGGACAAGAATAAGCCTAGGGAAGAAGAAAATGACCAAATTGTTCATCCAATGGCACAAACACTCTTATTGGATTCACAAGATTGGTTAGAAACCCTTATTGGACAAGAATAACCCTATGGAGGACGAAAATGACCTAAATATTAATCCAATGACACAAATGAACTTATTGGATGCACAAGATTTGTTAAAAACTGTAATAAGTCTAGAATAAGCCTTGGGAGGACGAAAATGACCTAAATGTTCATCCAATGACACAAACACACTTGTTGGCTGCACAAGATTGGTTAAAAACCCTAATTGGACAAGAATTAGCCTAGGCAGGACGAAAGTAACCTAAATGTTCATCCAATGACACAAACACACCTATTGGATGCACAAGATTGGTTAAAAACCCTAATTGGACAAGAATAAGCCTAGGGAAGAAGAAAATGACCAAATTGTTCATCCAATGGCACAAACACTCTTATTGGATGCACAAGATTGGTTAGAAACCCTTATTGGACAAGAATAACCCTATGGAGGACGAAAATGACCTAAATATTAATCCAATGACACAAATGAACTTATTGGATGCACAAGATTTGTTAAAAACTGTAATAAGTCTAGAATAAGCCTTGGGAGGACGAAAATGAACTAAATGTTCATCCAATGACACAAACACACCTGTTGGCTGCACAAGATTGGTTAAAAACCCTAATTGGACAAGAATTATCCTAGGCAGGACGAAAATGACCTAAATGTTCATCCAATGACACAAACACACCTATTGGATGCCCAAGATTGGTTAAAAACCCTAATTGGACAAGAATAAGCCTAGGGAAGAAGAAAATGACCAAATTGTTCATCCAATGGCACAAACACTCTTATTGGATGCACAAGATTGGTTAGAAACCCTTATTGGACAAGAATAACCCTATGGAGGACGAAAATGACCTAAATATTAATCCAATGACACAAATGAACTTATTGGATGCACAAGATTTCTTAAAAACTGTAATAAGTCTAGAATAAGCCTTGGGAGGACGAAAATGACCTAAATGTTCATCCAATGACACAAACACACCTGTTGGCTGCACAAGATTGGTTAAAAACCATAATTGGACAAGAATTAGCCTAGGCAAGGACGAAAATGACCTAAATGTTCATCCAATGACACAAACACACCTATTGGATGCACAAGATTGGTTAAAAACCCTAATTGGACAAGAATAAGCTTAGGGAAGAAGTAAATGACCAAATTGTTCATCCAATGACACAAACACTCTTATTGGATGCACAAGATTGGTTAGAAACCCTTATTGGACAAGAATAACACTAGGGAGGACGAAAATGACCTAAATATTAATCCAATGACACAAATGTACTTATTGGGTGCACAAGGTTTGTTAAAAACCGTAATAAGTCAAGAATAAGCCTTGGGATGACGAAATGACCAAATTGTTCATCTAATGACAAAAACACACCTATTGGATGCACAAGATTGGTTAAAAACCCTAATTGGACAAGAATTAGCCTAGGCAGCACGAAAATGACCTAAATGTTCATCCAATGACACAAACACACCTATTGGATGCACAAGATTGGTTAAAAACCCTAATTGGACAAGATTAAGCCTAGGGAAGAAGAAAATGACCAAATAGTTCATCCAATGACACAAACACTCTTATTGGATGCACAAGATTGGTTAGAAACCCTTATTGGACAAGAATAACCCTAGGGTGGACGAAATTGACCTAAATATTAAACCAATGACACAAATGAACTTATTGGATGCACAAGATTTGTTAAAAACTGTAATAAGTCTAGAATAAGCCTTGGGAGGACGAAAATGACCTAAATGTTCATCCAATGACACAAACACACCTGTTGGCTGCACAAGATTGGTTAAAAACCCTAATTGGACAAGAATTAGCCTAGGCAGGACGAAAATGACCTAAATGTTCATCCAATGACACAAACACACCTATTGGACGCACAAGATTGGTTAAAAACCCTAATTGGACAAGAATAAGCCTAGGGAAGAAGAAAATGACCAAATTGTTCATCCAATGGCACAAACACTCTAATTGGATGCACAAGATTGGTTAGAAACCCTTATTGGACAAGAATAACCCTATGGAGGACGAAAATGACCAAAATATTAACCCAATGACACAAATGAACTTATTGGATGCACAAGATTTGTTTAAAACTGTAATAAGTCTAGAATAAACCTTGGGAGGACGAAAATGACCTAAATGTTCATCCAATGACACAAACACACCTGTTGGCTGCACAAGATTGGTTAAAAACCATAATTGGACAACAAATAGCCTAGGCAAGGACGAAAATGACCTAAATGTTCATCCAATGACACCAACACACCTATTGGATGCACAAGATTGGTTAAAAACCCTAATTGGACAAGAATAAGCTTAGGGAAGAAGTAAATGACCAAATTGTTCATCCAATGACACAAACACTCTTATTGGATGCACAAGATTGGTTAGAAACCCTTATTGGACAAGAATAACACTAGGGAGGACGAAAATGACCTAAATATTAATCCAATGACACAAATGTACTTATTGGGTGCACAAGGTTTGTTAAAAACCGTAATAAGTCAAGAATAAGCCTTGGGATGACGAAATGACCAAATTGTTCATCTAATGACAAAAACACACCTATTGGATGCACAAGATTGGTTAAAAACCCTAATTGGACAAGAATTAGCCTAGGCAGCACGAAAATGACCTAAATGTTCATCCAATGACACAAACACACCTATTGGATGCACAAGATTGGTTAAAAACCCTAATTGGACAAGATTAAGCCTAGGGAAGAAGAAAATGACCAAATAGTTCATCCAATGACACAAACACTCTTATTGGATGCACAAGATTGGTTAGAAACCCTTATTGGATAAGAATAACCCTAGGGTGGACGAAATTGACCTAAATATTAAACCAATGACACAAATGAACTTATTGGATGCACAAGATTTGTTAAAAACTGTAATAAGTCTAGAATAAGCCTTGGGAGGACGAAAATGACCTAAATGTTCATCCAATGACACAAACACACCTGTTGGCTGCACAAGATTGGTTAAAAACCCAAATTGGACAAGAATTATCCTAGGCAGGACGAAAATGACCTAAATGTTCATCCAATGACACAAAGACACCTATTGGATGCACAAGATTGGTTAAAAACCCTAATTGGACAAGAATAAGCCTAGGGAAGAAGAAAATGACCAAATTGTTCATCCAATGGCACAAACACTCTTATTGGATGCACAAGATTGGTTAGAAACCCTTATTGGACAAGAATAAACCTATGGAGGACGAAAATGACCTAAATATTAATCCAATGACACAAATGAACTTCTTGGGTGCACAATGTTTGTTAAAAACCGTAATAAGTCAAGACTAAGCCTTGGGATGACGAAAATGACCTAATTGTTCATCCAATGACAAAAACACACCTATTGGATGCACAAGATTGGTTAAAAACCCTAATTCGACAAGAATTAGCCTAGGCAGCACGAAAATGACCTAAATTTTCATCCAATGACACAAACACACCTATTGGATGCACAAGATTGGTTAAAAACCCTAATTGGACAAGAATAAGCCTAGGGAAGAAGAAAATGACCAAATTGTTCATCCAATGGCACAAACACTCTAATTGGATGCACAAGATTAGTTAGAAACCCTTATTGGACAAGAATAACCCTATGGAGGACGAAAATGACCAAAATATTAATCCAATGACACAAATGAACTTATTGGATGCACAAGATTTGTTAAAAACCGTAATAAGTCTAGAATAAACCTTGGGAGGACGAAAATGACCTAAATGTTCATCCAATGACACAAACACACCTGTTGGCTGCACAAGATTGGTTAAAAACCCTAATTGGACAAGAATTAGCCTAGGCAGGAAGAAAATGACCTAAATGTTCATCCAATGACACAAACACACCTATTGGACGCCCAAGATTGGTTAAAAACCCTAATTGGACAAGAATAAGCCTAGGGAAGAAGAAAATGACCAAATTGTTCATCCAATGGCACAAACACTCTAATTGGATGCACAAGATTGGTTAGAAACCCTTATTGGACAAGAATAACCCTATGGAGGACGAAAATGACCAAAATATTAACCCAATGACACAAATGAACTTATTGGATGCACAAGATTTGTTAAAAATTGTAATAAGTCTAGAATAAACCTTGGGAGGACGAAAATGACCTAAATGTTCATCCAATGACACAAACACACCTGTTGGCTGCACAAGATTGGTTAAAAACCATAATTGGACAACAATTAGCCTAGGCAAGGACGAAAATGACCTAAATGTTCATCCAATGACACCAACACACCTATTGGATGCACAAGATTGGTTAAAAACCCTAATTGGACAAGAATAAGCTTAGGGAAGAAGTAAATGACCAAATTGTTCATCCAATGACACAAACACTCTTATTGGATGCACAAGATTGGTTAGAAACCCTTATTGGACAAGAATAACACTAGGGAGGACGAAAATGACCTAAATATTAATCCAATGACACAAATGTACTTATTGGGTGCACAAGGTTTGTTAAAAACCGTAATAAGTCAAGAATAAGCCTTGGGATGACGAAATGACCAAATTGTTCATCTAATGACAAAAACACACCTATTGGATGCACAAGATTGGTTAAAAACCCTAATTGGACAAGAATTAGCCTAGGCAGCACGAAAATGACCTAAATGTTCATCCAATGACACAAACACACCTATTGGATGCACAAGATTGGTTAAAAACCCTAATTGGACAAGATTAAGCCTAGGGAAGAAGAAAATGACCTAATAGTTCATCCAATGACACAAACACTCTTATTGGATGCACAAGATTGGTTAGAAACCCTTATTGGACAAGAATAACCCTAGGGTGGACGAAATTGACCTAAATATTAAACCAATGACACAAATGAACTTATTGGATGCACAAGATTTGTTAAAAACTGTAATAAGTCTAGAATAAGCCTTGGGAGGACGAAAATGACCTAAATGTTCATCCAATGACACAAACACACCTGTTGGCTGCACAAGATTGGTTAAAAACCCTAATTGGACAAGAATTAGCCTAGGCAGGACGAAAATGACCTAAATGTTCATCCAATGACACAAACACACCTATTGGACGCACAAGATTGGTTAAAAACCCTAATTGGACAAGAATAAGCCTAGGGAAGAAGAAAATGACCAAATTGTTCATCCAATGGCACAAACACTCTAATTGGATGCACAAGATTGGTTAGAAACCCATATTGGACAAGAATAACCCTATGGAGGACGAAAATGACCAAAATATTAACCCAATGACACAAATGAACTTATTGGATGCACAAGATTTGTTAAAAACTGTAATAAGTCTAGAATAAACCTTGGGAGGACGAAAATGACCTAAATGTTCATCCAATGACACAAACACACCTGTTGGCTGCACAAGATTGGTTAAAAACCATAATTGGACAACAATTAGCCTAGGCAAGGACGAAAATGACCTAAATGTTCATCCAATGACACCAACACACCTATTGGATGCACAAGATTGGTTAAAAACCCTAATTGGACAAGAATAAGCTTAGGGAAGAAGTAAATGACCAAATTGTTCATCCAATGACACAAACACTCTTATTGGATGCACAAGATTGGTTAGAAACCCTTATTGGACAAGAATAACCCTAGGGAGGACGAAAATGACCTAAATATTAATCCAATGACACAAATGAACTTATTGGGTGCACAAGATTTGTTAAAAACTGTAATAAGTCTAGAATAAGCCTTGGGAGGACGAAAATGACCTAAATGTTCATCCAATGACACAAACACACCTGTTGGCTGCACAAGATTGGTTAAAAACCCTAATTGGACAAGAATTAGCCTAGGCAGGACGAAAATGACCTAAATGTTCATCCAATGACACAAACACACCTATTGGACGCACAAGATTGGTTAAAAACCCTAATTGGACAAGAATAAGCCTAGGGAAGAAGAAAATGACCAAATTGTTCATCCAATGGCACAAACACTCTAATTGGATGCACAAGATTGGTTAGAAACCCTTATTGGACAAGAATAACCCTATGGAGGACGAAAATGACCAAAATATTAACCCAATGACACAAATGAACTTATTGGATGCACAAGATTTGTTAAAAACTGTAATAAGTCTAGAATAAACCTTGGGAGGACGAAAATGACCTAAATGTTCATCCAATGACACAAACACACCTGTTGGCTGCACAAGATTGGTTAAAAACCATAATTGGACAACAATTAGCCTAGGCAAGGACGAAAATGACCTAAATGTTCATCCAACGACACCAACACACCTATTGGATGCACAAGATTGGTTAAAAACCCTAATTGGACAAGAATAAGCTTAGGGAAGAAGTAAATGACCAAATTGTTCATCCAATGACACAAACACTCTTATTGGATGCACAAGATTGGTTAGAAACCCTTATTGGACAAGAATAACACTAGGGAGGACGAAAATGACCTAAATATTAATCCAATGACACAAATGTACTTATTGGGTGCACAAGGTTTGTTAAAAACCGTAATAAGTCAAGAATAAGCCTTGGGATGACGAAATGACCAAATTGTTCATCTAATGACAAAAACACACCTATTGGATGCACAAGATTGGTTAAAAACCCTAATTGGACAAGAATTAGCCTAGGCAGCACGAAAATGACCTAAATGTTCATCCAATGACACAAACACACCTATTGGATGCACAAGATTGGTTAAAAACCCTAATTGGACAAGATTAAGCCTAGGGAAGAAGAAAATGACCAAATAGTTCATCCAATGACACAAACACTCTTATTGGATGCACAAGATTGGTTAGAAACCCTTATTGGACAAGAATAACCCTAGGGTGGACGAAATTGACCTAAATATTAAACCAATGACACAAATGCACTTATTGGATGCACAAGATTTGTTAAAAACTGTAATAAGTCTAGAATAAGCCTTGGGAGGACGAAAATGACCTAAATGTTCATCCAATGACACAAACACACCTGTTGGCTGCACAAGATTGGTTAAAAACCCAAATTGGACAAGAATTATCCTAGGCAGGACGAAAATGACCTAAATGTTCATCCAATGACACAAAGACACCTATTGGATGCACAAGATTGGTTAAAAACCCTAATTGGACAAGAATAAGCCTAGGGAAGAAGAAAATGACCAAATTGTTCATCCAATGGCACAAACACTCTTATTGGATGCACAAGATTGGTTAGAAACCCTTATTGGACAAGAATAAACCTATGGAGGACGAAAATGACCTAAATATTAATCCAATGACACAAATGAACTTCTTGGGTGCACAATGTTTGTTAAAAACCGTAATAAGTCAAGACTAAGCCTTGGGATGACGAAAATGACCTAATTGTTCATCCAATGACAAAAACACACCTATTGGATGCACAAGATTGGTTAAAAACCCTAATTCGACAAGAATTAGCCTAGGCAGCACGAAAATGACCTAAATTTTCATCCAATGACACAAACACACCTATTGGATGCACAAAATTGGTTAAAAACCCTAATTGGACAAGAATAAGCCTAGGGAAGAAGAAAATGACCAAATTGTTCATCCAATGGCACAAACACTCTATTTGGATGCACAAGATTAGTTAGAAACCCTTATTGGACAAGAATAACCCTATGGAGGACGAAAATGACCAAAATATTAATCCAATGACACAAATGAACTTATTGGATGCACAAGATTTGTTAAAAACCGTAATAAGTCTAGAATAAACCTTGGGAGGACGAAAATGACCTAAATGTTCATCCAATGACACAAACACACCTGTTGGCTGCACAAGATTGGTTAAAAACCCTAATTGGACAAGAATTAGCCTAGGCAGGACGAAAATGACCTAAATGTTCATCCAATGACACAAACACACCTATTGGACGCCCAAGATTGGTTAAAAACCCTAATTGGACAAGAATAAGCCTAGGGAAGAAGAAAATGACCAAATTGTTCATCCAATGGCACAAACACTCTAATTGGATGCACAAGATTGGTTAGAAACCCTTATTGGACAAGAATAACCCTATGGAGGACGAAAATGACCAAAATATTAACCCAATGACACAAATGAACTTATTGGATGCACAAGATTTGTTAAAAACTGTAATAAGTCTAGAATAAACCTTGGGAGGACGAAAATGACCTAAATGTTCATCCAATGACACAAACACACCTGTTGGCTGCACAAGATTGGTTAAAAACCCTAATTGGACAAGAATTAGCCTAGGCAGGACGAAAATGACCTAAATGTTCATCCAATGACACAAACACACCTATTGGACGCCCAAGATTGGTTAAAAACCCTAATTGGACAAGAATAAGCCTAGGGAAGAAGAAAATGACCAAATTGTTCATCCAATGGCACAAACACTCTAATTGGATGCACAAGATTGGTTAGAAACCCTTATTGGACAAGAATAACCCTATGGAGGACGAAAATGACCAAAATATTAACCCAATGACACAAATGAACTTATTGGATGCACAAGATTTGTTAAAAACTGTAATAAGTCTAGAATAAACCTTGGGAGGACGAAAATGACCTAAATGTTCATCCAATGACACAAACACACCTGTTGGCTGCACAAGATTGGTTAAAAACCATAATTGGACAACAATTAGCCTAGGCAAGGACGAAAATGACCTAAATGTTCATCCAACGACACCAACACACCTATTGGATGCACAAGATTGGTTAAAAACCCTAATTGGACAAGAATAAGCTTAGGGAAGAAGTAAATGACCAAATTGTTCATCCAATGACACAAACACTCTTATTGGATGCACAAGATTGGTTAGAAACCCTTATTGGACAAGAATAACACTAGGGAGGACGAAAATGACCTAAATATTAATCCAATGACACAAATGTACTTATTGGGTGCACAAGGTTTGTTAAAAACCGTAATAAGTCAAGAATAAGCCTTGGGATGACGAAATGACCAAATTGTTCATCTAATGACAAAAACACACCTATTGGATGCACAAGATTGGTTAAAAACCCTAATTGGACAAGAATTAGCCTAGGCAGCACGAAAATGACCTAAATGTTCATCCAATGACACAAACACACCTATTGGATGCACAAGATTGGTTAAAAACCCTAATTGGACAAGATTAAGCCTAGGGAAGAAGAAAATGACCAAATAGTTCATCCAATGACACAAACACTCTTATTGGATGCACAAGATTGGTTAGAAACCCTTATTGGACAAGAATAACCCTAGGGTGGACGAAATTGACCTAAATATTAAACCAATGACACAAATGAACTTATTGGATGCACAAGATTTGTTAAAAACTGTAATAAGTCTAGAATAAGCCTTGGGAGGACGAAAATGACCTAAATGTTCATCCAATGACACAAACACACCTGTTGGCTGCACAAGATTGGTTAAAAACCCTAATTGGACAAGAATTAGCCTAGGCAGGACGAAACTGACCTAAATGTTCATCCAATGACACAAACACACCTATTGGACGCACAAGATTGGTTAAAAACCCTAATTGGACAAGAATAAGCCTAGGGAAGAAGAAAATGACCAAATTGTTCATCCAATGGCACAAACACTCTAATTGGATGCACAAGATTGGTTAGAAACCCTTATTGGACAAGAATAACCCTATGGAGGACGAAAATGACCAAAATATTAACCCAATGACACAAATGAACTTATTGGATGCACAAGATTTGTTAAAAACTGTAATAAGTCTAGAATAAACCTTGGGAGGACGAAAATGACCTAAATGTTCATTCAATGACACAAACACACCTGTTGGCTGCACAAGATTGGTTAAAAACCATAATTGGACAACAATTAGCCTAGGCAAGGACGAAAATGACCTAAATGTTCATCCAATGACACCAACACACCTATTGGATGCACAAGATTGGTTAAAAACCCTAATTGGACAAGAATAAGCTTAGG
>JBBPBT010001350.1:400762-461235 GCA_037974875.1 Cicer bijugum | reverse complement strand
AATAGTTCATCCAATGACACAAACACTCTTATTGGATGCACAAGATTGGTTAGAAACCCTTATTGGACAAGAATAACCCTAGGGTGGACGAAATTGACCTAAATATTAAACCAATGACACAAATGAACTTATTGGATGCACAAGATTTGTTAAAAACTGTAATAAGTCTAGAATAAGCCTTGGGAGGACGAAAATGACCTAAATGTTCATCCAATGACACAAACACACCTGTTGGCTGCACAAGATTGGTTAAAAACCCAAATTGGACAAGAATTATCCTAGGCAGGACGAAAATGACCTAAATGTTCATCCAATGACACAAAGACACCTATTGGATGCACAAGATTGGTTAAAAACCCTAATTGGACAAGAATAAGCCTAGGGAAGAAGAAAATGACCAAATTGTTCATCCAATGGCACAAACACTCTTATTGGATGCACAAGATTGGTTAGAAACCCTTATTGGACAAGAATAAACCTATGGAGGACGAAAATGACCTAAATATTAATCCAATGACACAAATGAACTTCTTGGGTGCACAATGTTTGTTAAAAACCGTAATAAGTCAAGACTAAGCCTTGGGATGACGAAAATGACCTAATTGTTCATCCAATGACAAAAACACACCTATTGGATGCACAAGATTGGTTAAAAACCCTAATTCGACAAGAATTAGCCTAGGCAGCACGAAAATGACCTAAATTTTCATCCAATGACACAAACACACCTATTGGATGCACAAGATTGGTTAAAAACCCTAATTGGACAAGAATAAGCCTAGGGAAGAAGAAAATGACCAAATTGTTCATCCAATGGCACAAACACTCTTATTGGATGCACAAGATTGGTTAGAAACCCTTATTGGACAAGAATAACCCTATGGAGGACGAAAATGACCTAAATATTAATCCAATGACACAAATGAACTTATTGGATGCACAAGATTTCTTAAAAACTGTAATAAGTCTAGAATAAGCCTTGGGAGGACGAAAATGACCTAAATGTTCATCCAATGACACAAACACACCTGTTGGCTGCACAAGATTGGTTAAAAACCCTAATTGGACAAGAATTAGCCTAGGCAGGACGAAAATGACCTAAATGTTCATCCAATGACACAAACACACCTATTGGACGCACAAGATTGGTTAAAAACCCTAATTGGACAAGAATAAGCCTAGGGAAGAAGAAAATGACCAAATTGTTCATCCAATGGCACAAACACTCTAATTGGATGCACAAGATTGGTTAGAAACCCTTATTGGACAAGAATAACCCTATGGAGGACGAAAATGACCAAAATATTAACCCAATGACACAAATGAACTTATTGGATGCACAAGATTTGTTAAAAACTGTAATAAGTCTAGAATAAACCTTGGGAGGACGAAAATGACCTAAATGTTCATCCAATGACACAAACACACCTGTTGGCTGCACAAGATTGGTTAAAAACCATAATTGGACAACAATTAGCCTAGGCAAGGACGAAAATGACCTAAATGTTCATCCAACGACACCAACACACCTATTGGATGCACAAGATTGGTTAAAAACCCTAATTGGACAAGAATAAGCTTAGGGAAGAAGTAAATGACCAAATTGTTCATCCAATGACACAAACACTCTTATTGGATGCACAAGATTGGTTAGAAACCCTTATTGGACAAGAATAACACTAGGGAGGACGAAAATGACCTAAATATTAATCCAATGACACAAATGTACTTATTGGGTGCACAAGGTTTGTTAAAAACCGTAATAAGTCAAGAATAAGCCTTGGGATGACGAAATGACCAAATTGTTCATCTAATGACAAAAACACACCTATTGGATGCACAAGATTGGTTAAAAACCCTAATTGGACAAGAATTAGCCTAGGCAGCACGAAAATGACCTAAATGTTCATCCAATGACACAAACACACCTATTGGATGCACAAGATTGGTTAAAAACCCTAATTGGACAAGATTAAGCCTAGGGAAGAAGAAAATGACCAAATAGTTCATCCAATGACACAAACACTCTTATTGGATGCACAAGATTGGTTAGAAACCCTTATTGGACAAGAATAACCCTAGGGTGGACGAAATTGACCTAAATATTAAACCAATGACACAAATGAACTTATTGGATGCACAAGATTTGTTAAAAACTGTAATAAGTCTAGAATAAGCCTTGGGAGGACGAAAATGACCTAAATGTTCATCCAATGACACAAACACACCTGTTGGCTGCACAAGATTGGTTAAAAACCCTAATTGGACAAGAATTAGCCTAGGCAGGACGAAACTGACCTAAATGTTCATCCAATGACACAAACACACCTATTGGACGCACAAGATTGGTTAAAAACCCTAATTGGACAAGAATAAGCCTAGGGAAGAAGAAAATGACCAAATTGTTCATCCAATGGCACAAACACTCTAATTGGATGCACAAGATTGGTTAGAAACCCTTATTGGACAAGAATAACCCTATGGAGGACGAAAATGACCAAAATATTAACCCAATGACACAAATGAACTTATTGGATGCACAAGATTTGTTAAAAACTGTAATAAGTCTAGAATAAACCTTGGGAGGACGAAAATGACCTAAATGTTCATCCAATGACACAAACACACCTGTTGGCTGCACAAGATTGGTTAAAAACCATAATTGGACAACAATTAGCCTAGGCAAGGACGAAAATGACCTAAATGTTCATCCAATGACACCAACACACCTATTGGATGCACAAGATTGGTTAAAAACCCTAATTGGACAAGAATAAGCTTAGGAAGAAGTAAATGACCAAATTGTTCATCCAATGACACAAACACTCTTATTGGATGCACAAGATTGGTTAGAAACCCTTATTGGACAAGAATAACACTAGGGAGGACGAAAATGACCTAAATATTAATCCAATGACACAAATGTACTTATTGGGTGCACAAGGTTTGTTAAAAACCGTAATAAGTCAAGAATAAGCCTTGGGATGACGAAATGACCAAATTGTTCATCTAATGACAAAAACACACCTATTGGATGCACAAGATTGGTTAAAAACCCTAATTGGACAAGAATTAGCCTAGGCAGCACGAAAATGACCTAAATGTTCATCCAATGACACAAACACACCTATTGGATGCACAAGATTGGTTAAAAACCCTAATTGGACAAGATTAAGCCTAGGGAAGAAGAAAATGACCAAATAGTTCATCCAATGACACAAACACTCTTATTGGATGCACAAGATTGGTTAGAAACCCTTATTGGACAAGAATAACCCTAGGGTGGACGAAATTGACCTAAATATTAAACCAATGACACAAATGAACTTATTGGATGCACAAGATTTGTTAAAAACTGTAATAAGTCTAGAATAAGCCTTGGGAGGACGAAAATGACCTAAATGTTCATCCAATGACACAAACACACCTGTTGGCTGCACAAGATTGGTTAAAAACCCAAATTGGACAAGAATTATCCTAGGCAGGACGAAAATGACCTAAATGTTCATCCAATGACACAAAGACACCTATTGGATGCACAAGATTGGTTAAAAACCCTAATTGGACAAGAATAAGCCTAGGGAAGAAGAAAATGACCAAATTGTTCATCCAATGGCACAAACACTCTTATTGGATGCACAAGATTGGTTAGAAACCCTTATTGGACAAGAATAAACCTATGGAGGACGAAAATGACCTAAATATTAATCCAATGACACAAATGAACTTCTTGGGTGCACAATGTTTGTTAAAAACCGTAATAAGTCAAGACTAAGCCTTGGGATGACGAAAATGACCTAATTGTTCATCCAATGACAAAAACACACCTATTGGATGCACAAGATTGGTTAAAAACCCTAATTCGACAAGAATTAGCCTAGGCAGCACGAAAATAACCTAAATTTTCATCCAATGACACAAACACACCTATTGGATGCACAAGATTGGTTAAAAACCCTAATTGGACAAGA
The DNA here is from genome assembly GCA_037974875.1 of Cicer bijugum. Taxonomy (NCBI): domain Eukaryota; kingdom Viridiplantae; phylum Streptophyta; class Magnoliopsida; order Fabales; family Fabaceae; genus Cicer; species Cicer bijugum. The sequence goes on along the minus strand of JBBPBT010001350.1, from coordinate 457,264 downwards.
ATAAGCCTAGGGAAGAAGAAAATGACCAAATTGTTCATCCAATGGCACAAACACTCTAATTGGATGCACAAGATTAGTTAGAAACCCTTATTGGACAAGAATAACCCTACGGAGGACGAAAATGACCAAAATATTAATCCAATGACACAAATGAACTTATTGGACGCACAAGATTTGTTAAAAACCGTAATAAGTCTAGAATAACCCTTGGGAGGACGAAAATGACCTAAATGTTCATCCAATGACACAAACACACCTGTTGGCTGCACAAGATTGGTTAAAAACCCTAATTGGACAAGAATTAGCCTAGGCAGGACGAAAATGACCTAAATGTTCATCCAATGACACAAACACACCTATTGGACGCACAAGATTGGTTAAAAACCATAATTGGACAAGAATAAGCCTAGGGAAGAAGAAAATGACCAAATTGTTCATCCAATGGCACAAACACTCTAATTGGATGCACAAGATTGGTTAGAAACCCTTATTGGACAAGAATAACCCTATGGAGGACGAAAATGACCAAAATATTAACCCAATGACACAAATGAACTTATTGGATGCACAAGATTTGTTAAAAACTGTAATAAGTCTAGAATAAACCTTGGGAGGACGAAAATGACCTAAATGTTCATCCAATGACACAAACACACCTGTTGGCTGCACAAGATTGGTTAAAAACCATAATTGGACAACAATTAGCCTAGGCAAGGACGAAAATGACCTAAATGTTCATCCAATGACACCAACACACCTATTGGATGCACAAGATTGGTTAAAAACCCTAATTGGACAAGAATAAGGTTAGGGAAGAAGTAAATGACCAAATTGTTCATCCAATGACACAAACACTCTTATTGGATGCACAAGATTGGTTAGAAACCCTTATTGGACAAGAATAACACTAGGGAGGAAGAAAATGACCTAAATATTAATCCAATGACACAAATGTACTTATTGGGTGCACAAGGTTTGTTAAAAACCGTAATAAGTCAAGAATAAGCCTTGGGATGACGAAATGACCAAATTGTTCATCTAATGACAAAAACACACCTATTGGATGCACAAGATTGGTTAAAAACCCTAATTGGACAAGAATTAGCCTAGGCAGCACGAAAATGACCTAAATGTTCATCCAATGACACAAACACACCTGTTGGCTGCACAAGATTGGTTAAAAACCCTAATTGGACAAGAATTAGCCTAGGCAGGCCGAAAATGACCTAAATGTTCATCCAATGACACAAACACACGTATTGGATGCACAAGATTGGTTAAAACCCCTAATTGGACAAGAATAAGCCTAGGGAAGAAGAAAATGACCAAATTGTTCATCCAATGGCACAAACACTCTTATTGGATGCACAAGATTGGTTAGAAACCCTTATTGGACAAGAATAACCCTATGGAGGACGAAAATGACCTAGATATTAATCCAATGACACAAATGAACTTATTGGATGCACAAGATTTGTTAAAAACTGTAATAAGTCTAGAATAAACCTTGGGAGGACGAAAATGACCTAAATGTTCATCCAATGACACAAACACACCTGTTGGCTGCACAAGATTGGTTAAAAACCCTAATTGGACAAGATTTATCCTAGGCAAGACGAAAATGACCTAAATGTTCATCCAATGACACAAACACACCTATTGGATGCACAAGATTGGTTAAAAACCTTAATTGGACAAGAATATGCCTAGGGAAGAAGAAAATGACCAAATTGTTCATCCAATGACACAAACAATCTTATTGGATGCACAAGATTGGTTAGAAACCCTTATTGGACAAGAATAACCCTAGGGAGGACGAAAATGACCTAAATTTTAGTCCAATGACACAAATGAACTTATTGGGTGCACAATGTTTGTTAAAAACCGTAATAAGTCAAGAATAAGCCTTGGGATGACGAAAATGACCGAATTGTTCATCCAATGACAAAAATACACCAATTGGATGCACAAGATTGGTTAAAAACCCTAATTCGACAAGAATTAGCCTAGGCAGCACGAAAATGACCTAAATTTTCATCCAATGACACAAACACACCTATTGGACGCACAAGATTGGTTAAAAACCCTAATTGGACAAGAATAAGCCTAGGGAAGAAGAAAATGACCAAATTGTTCATCCAATGGCACAAACACTCTTATTAGATGCACAAGATTGGTTAGAAACCCTTATTGGACAAGAATAACCCTATGGAGGACGAAAATGACCTAAATATTAATCCAATGACACAAATGAACTTATTGGTTGCACAAGATTTGTTAAAAACTGTAATAAGTCTAGAATAAACCTTGGGAGGACGAAAATGACCTAAATGTTCATCCAATGACACAAACACACCTGTTGGCTGCACAAGATTGGTTAAAAACCCTAATTGGACAAGAATTATCCTAGGCAGGACGAAAATGACCTAAATGTTCATCCAATGACACAAACACACCTATTGGATGCACAAGATTGGTTAAAAACCCTAATTGGACAAGAATAAGCCTAGGGAAGAAGAAATTGACCAAATTGTTCATCCAATGGCACAAACACTCTTATTGGATGCACAAGATTGGTTAGAAACCCTTATTGGACAAGAATAACCCTATGGAGGACGAAAATGACCTAAATATTAATCCAATGACACAAATGAACTTATTGGATGCACAAGATTTGTTAAAAACTGTAATAAGTCTAGAATAAGCCTTGGGAGGACGAAAATGACCTAAATGTTCATCCAATGACCCAAAACACCTGTTGGCAGCACAAGATTGGTTAAAAACCCTAATTGGACAAGAATTATCCTAGGCAGGACGAAAGTGACCTAAATGTTCATCCAATGACACAAACACACCTATTCGATGCCCAAGATTGGTTAAAAACCCTAATTGGACAAGAATAAGCCTAGGGAAGAAGAAAATGACGAAATTGTTCATCCAATGGCACAAACACTCTTATTAGACACACAAGATTGGTTAGAAACCCTTATTGGACAAGAATAACCCTATGGAGGACGAAATTGACCTAAATATTAATCCAATGACACAAATGAACTTATTGGATGCACAAGATTTGTTAAAAACTGTAATAAGTCTAGAATAAGCCTTGGGAGGACGAAAATGACCTAAATGTTCATCCAATGACACAAACACACCTGTGGGCTGCACAAGATTGGTTAAAAACCCTAATTGGACAAGAATTATCCTAGGCAGGACGAAAGTGACCTAAATGTTCATCCAATGACACAAACACACCTATTGGATGCACAAGATTGGTTAAAAACCCTAATTGGACAAGAATAAGCCTAGGGAAGAAGAAAATGACCAAATTGTTCATCCAATGGCACAAACACTCTTATTGGATGCACAAGATTGGTTAGAAACCCTTATTGGACAAGAATAACCCTATGGAGGACGAAAATGACCTAAATATTAATCCAATGACACAAATGAACTTCTTGGGTGCACAATGTTTGTTAAAAACCGTAATAAGTCAAGACTAAGCCTTGGGATGACGAAAATGACCTAATTGTTCATCCAATGACAAAAACACACCTGTTGGCTGCACAAGATTGGTTAAAACCCTAATTCGACATGAATTAGCCTAGGCAGCACGAAAATGACCTAAATTTTCATCCAATGACACAAACACACCTATTGGAAGCACAAGATTGGTTAAAAACCCTAATTGGACAAGAATAAGCCTAGGGAAGAAGAAAATGACCAAATTGTTCATCCAATGGCACAAACACTCTAATTGGATGCACAAGATTGGTTAGAAACCCTTATTGGACAAGAATAACCCTATGGAGGACGAAAATGACCAAAATATTAATCCAATGACACAAATGAACTTATTGGATGCACAAGATTTGTTAAAAACCGTAATAAGTCTAGAATAAACCTTGGGAGGACGAAAACGACCTAAATGTTCATCCAATGACACAAACACACCTGTTGGCTGCACAAGATTGGTTAAAAACCATAATTGGACAAGAATTAGCCTAGGCAAGGACGAAAATGACCTAAATGTTCATCCAATGACACAAACACACCTATTGGATGCACAAGATTGGTTAAAAACCCTAATTGGACAAGAATAAGCTTAGGGAAGAAGTAAATGACCAAATTGTTCATCCAATGACACAAACACTCTTATTGGATGCACAAGATTGGTTAGAAACCCTTATTGGACAAGAATAACCCTAGGGAGGACGAAAATGACCTAAATATTAATCCAATGACACAAATAAACTTATTGGGTGCACAAGGTTTGTTAAAAACCGTAATAAGTCAAGAATAAGCCTTGGGATGACGAAAATGACCTAAATGTTCATCCGATGACACAAACACACCTGTTGGCTGCACAAGATTGGTTAAAAACCCTAGTTGGGCAAGAATTATCCTAGGCAGGACGAAAATGACCTAAATGTTCATCCAATGACACAAACACACCTATTGGATGCCCAAGATTGGTTAAAAACCCTAATTGGACAAGAATAAGCCTAGGGAAGAAGAAAATGACCAAATTGTTCATCCAATGGCACAAACACTCTTATTGGATGCACAAGATTGGTTAGAAACCCTTATTGGACAAGAATAACCCTATGGAGGACGAAAATGACCTAAATATTAATCCAATGACACAAATGAACTTATTGGATGCACAAGATTTGTTAAAAACTGTAATAAGTCTAGAATAAACCTTGGGAGGACGAAAATGACCTAAATGTTCATCCAATGGCAAAAACACACCTATTGGATGCACAAGATTGGTTAAAAACCCTAATTCGACAAGAATTAGCCTAGGCAGCACGAAAATGACCTAAATTTTCATCCAATGACACAAACACACCTATTGGATGCACAAGATTGGTTAAAAACCCTAATTGGACAAGAATAAGCCTAGGGAAGAATAAAATGACCAAATTGTTCATCCAATGGCACAAACACTCTTATTGGATGCACAAGATTGGTTAGAAACCCTTATTGGACAAGAATAACCCTATGGAGGACGAAAATGACCTAAATATTAATCCAATGACACAAATGAACTTATTGGATGCACAAGATTTGTTAAAAACTGTAACAAGTCTAGAATAAGCCTTGGGAGGACGAAAATGACCTAATTGTTCATCCATTGATACAAACACACCTGTTGGCTGCACAAGATTGGTTAAAAACCCTAATTGGACAAGAATTAGCCTTGGAAGGACGAAAATGACCTAAATGTTCATCCAATGACACAAACACACCTATTGGATGCACAAGATTGGTTAAAAACCTGAATTGGACAAGAATATGCCTAGGGAAGAAGAAAATGACCAAATTGTTCATCCAATGACACAAACAATCTTATTGGATGCACAAGATTGGTTAGAAACCCTTATTGGACAAGAATAACCCTAGGGAGGACGAAAATGACCTAAATTTTAGTCCAATGACACAAATGAACTTATTGGGTGCACAATGTTTGTTAAAAACCGTAATAAGTCAAGAATAAGCCTTGGCATGACGAAAATGACCGAATTGTTCATCCAATGACAAAAATACACCTATTGGATGCACAAGATTGGTTAAAAACCCTAATTCGACAAGAATTAGCCTAGGTAGCACGAAAATGACCTAAATTTTCATCCAATGACACAAACACACCTATTGGATGCACAAGATTGGTTAAAAACCCTAATTGGACAAGAATAAGCCTAGGGAAGAAGAAAATGGCCAAATTGTTCATCCAATGGCACAAACACTCTTATTAGATGCACAAGATTGGTTAGAAACCCTTATTGGACAAGAATAACCCTATGGAGGACGAAAATGACCTAAATATTAATCCAATGACACAAATGAACTTATTGGTTGCACAAGATTTGTTAAAAACTGTAATAAGTCTGGAATAAGCCTTGGGAGGACGAAAATGACCTAAATGTTCATCCAATGACACAAACACACCTGTTGGCTGCACAAGATTGGTTAAAAACCCTAATTGGACAAGAATTATCCTAGGCAGGACGAAAATGACCTAAATGTTCATCCAATGACACAAACACACCTATTGGATGCACAAGATTGGTTAAAAACCCTAATTGGACAAGAATAAGCCTAGGGAAGAAGAAATTGACCAAATTGTTCATCCAATGGCACAAACACTCTTATTGGATGCACAAGATTGGTTAGAAACCCTTATTGGACAAGAATAACCCTATGGAGGACGAAAATGACCTAAATATTAATCCAATGACACAAATGAACTTATTGGATGCACAAGATTTGTTAAAAACTGTAATAAGTCTAGAATAAGCCTTGGGAGGACGAAAATGACCTAAATGTTCTTCCAATGACACAAACACACCTGTTGGCTGCACAAGATTGGTTAAAAACCCTAATTGGACAAGAATTAGCCTAGGCAGGACGAAAATGACCTAAATGTCATCCAATGACACAAACACACCTATTGGATGCACAAGATTGGTTAAAAACCCTAATTGGACAAGAATAAGCCTAGGGAAGAAGAAAATGACCAAATTGTTCATCCAATGGCACAAACACTCTTATTGGATGCACAAGATTGGTTAGAAACCCTTATTGGACAAGAATAACCCTATGGAGGACGAAAATGACCTAAATATTAATCCAATGACACAAATGAACTTATTGGATGCACAAGATTTGTTAAAAACTGTAATAAGTCTAGAATAAGCCTTGGGAGGACGAAAATGAACTAAATGTTCATCCAATGACACAAACACACCTGTTGGCTGCACAAGATTGGTTAAAAACCCTAATTGGACAAGAATTATCCTAGGCAGGACGAAAATGACCTAAATGTTCATCCAATGACACAAACACACCTATTGGATGCCCAAGATTGGTTAAAAACCCTAATTGGACAAGAATAAGCCTAGGGAAGAAGAAAATGACCAAATTGTTCATCCAATGGCACAAACACTCTTATTGGATGCACAAGATTGGTTAGAAACCCTTATTGGACAAGAATAACCCTATGGAGGACGAAAATGACCTAAATATTAATCCAATGACACAAATGAACTTATTGGATGCACAAGATTTGTTAAAAACTGTAATAAGTCTAGAATAAACCTTGGGAGGACGAAAATGACCTAAATGTTCATCCAATGGCAAAAACACACCTATTGGATGCACAAGATTGGTTAAAAACCCTAATTCGACAAGAATTAGCCTAGGCAGCACGAAAATGACCTAAATTTTCATCCAATGACACAAACACACCTATTGGATGCACAAGATTGGTTAAAAACCCTAATTGGACAAGAATAAGCCTAGGGAAGAAGAAAATGACCAAATTGTTCATCCAATGACACAAACACTCTTATTGGATGCACAAGATTGGTTAGAAACCCTTATTGGACAAGAATAACCCTAGGGTGGACGAAAATGACCTAAATATTAAACCAATGACACAAATGAACTTATTGGATGCACTAGATTTGTTAAAAACTGTAATAAGTCGAGAATAAGCCTTGGGAGGACAAAAATGACCTAAATGTTCATCCAATGACACAAACACACCTGTTGGCTGCACAAGATTGGTTAAAAACCCTAATTGGACAAGAATTATCCTAGGCAGGACGAAAATGACCTAAATGTTCATCCGATGACCCAAACACACCTATTGGATGCACAAGATTGGTTAAAAACCCTAATTGAACAAGAATAAGCCTAGGGAAGAAGAAAATGACCAAATTGTTCATCCAATGGCACAAACACTCTTATTGGATGCACAAATTGGTTAGAAACCCTTATTGGACAAGAATAACCCTATGGAGGACGAAAATGACCTAAATATTAATCCAATGACACAAATGAACTTATTGGATGCACAAGATTTGTTAAAAACTGTAATAAGTCAAGAATAAGCCTTGGGAGGACGAAAATGACATAAATGTTCATCCAATGACACAAACACACCTGTTGGCTGCACAAGAATTGTTAAAAACCCTAATTGGACAAGAATTATCCTAGGCAGGACGAAAATGACCTAAATGTTCATCCAATGACACAAACACACCTATTGGATGCCCAAGATTGGTTAAAAACCCTAATTGGACAAGAATAAGCCTAGGGAAGAAGAAAATGACCAAATTGTTCATCCAATGGCACAAACACTCTTATTGGATGCACAAGATTGGTTAGAAACCCTTATTGGACAAGAATAACCCTACGGAGGACGAAAATGACCTAAATATTAATCCAATGACACAAATGAACTTATTGGATGCACAAGATTTGTTAAAAACTGTAATAAGTCTAGAATAAGCCTTGGGAGGACGAAAATGACCTAAATGTTCATCCAATGACACAAACACACATGTTGGCTGCACAAGATTGGTTAAAAACCCTAATTGGACAAGAATTATCCTAGGCAGGACGAAAATGACCTAAATGTTCATCCAATGACACAAACACACCTATTGGATGCACAAGATTGGTTAAAAACCCTAATTGGACAAGAATAAGCCTAGGGAAGAAGAAATTGACCAAATTGTTCATCCAATGGCACAAACACTCTTATTGGATGCACAAGATTGGTTAGAAACCCTTATTGGACAAGAATAACCCTACGGAGGACGAAAATGACCTAAATATTAATCCAATGACACAAATGAACTTATTGGATGCACAAGATTTGTTAAAAACTGTAATAAGTCTAGAATAAGCCTTGGGAGGACGAAAATGACCTAAATGTTCATCCAATGACACAAACACACATGTTGGCTGCACAAGATTGGTTAAAAACCCTAATTGGACAAGAATTATCCTAGGCAGGACGAAAATGACCTAAATGTTCATCCAATGACACAAACATACCTCTTCGATGCCCAAGATTGGTTAAAAACCCTAATTGGACAAGAATAAGCCTAGGGAAGAAGAAAATGACCAAATTGTTCATCCAATGGCACAAACACTCTTATTGGACGCACAAGATTGGTTAGAAACCCTTATTGGACAAGAATAACCCTATGGAGGACGAAAATGACCTAAATATTAATCCAATGACACAAATGAACTTATTGGATGCACAAGATTTGTTAAAAACTGTAACAAGTCTAGAATAAGCCTTGGGAGGACGAAAATGACCTAATTGTTCATCCATTGATACAAACACACCTGTTGGCTGCACAAGATTGGTTAAAAACCCTAATTGGACAAGAATTAGCCTTGGAAGGACGAAAATGACCTAAATGTTCATCCAATGACACAAACACACCTATTGGATGCACAAGATTGGTTAAAAACCTTAATTGGACAAGAATATGCCTAGGGAAGAAGAAAATGACCAAATTGTTCATCCAATGACACAAACAATCTTATTGGATGCACAAGATTGGTTAGAAACCCTTATTGGACAAGAATAACCCTAGGGAGGACGAAAATGACCTAACTTTTAGTCCAATGACACAAATGAACTTATTGGGTGCAGAATGTTTGTTAAAAACCGTAATAAGTCAAGAATAAGCCTTGGGATGACGAAAATGACCGAATTGTTCATCCAATGACAAAAATACACCTATTGGATGCACAAGATTGGTTAAAAACCCTAATTCGACAAGAATTAGCCTAGGCAGCACGAAAATGACCTAAATTTTCATCCAATGACACAAACACACCTATTGGATGCACAACATTGGTTAAAAACCCTAATTGGACAAGAATAAGCCTAGGGAAGAAGAAAATGGCCAAATTGTTCATCCAATGGCACAAACACTCTTATTAGATGCACAAGATTGGTTAGAAACCCTTATTGGACAAGAATAACCCTATGGAGGACGAAAATGACCTAAATATTAATCCAATGACACAAATGAACTTATTGGTTGCACAAGATTTGTTAAAAACTGTAATAAGTCTGGAATAAGCCTTGGGAGGACGAAAATGACCTAAATGTTCATCCAATGACACAAACACACCTGTTGGCTGCACAAGATTGGTTAAAAACCCTAATTGGACAAGAATTATCCTAGGCAGGACGAAAATGACCTAAATGTTCATCCAATGACACAAACACACCTATTGGATGCACAAGATTGGTTAAAAACCCTAATTGGACAAGAATAAGCCTAGGGAAGAAGAAATTGACCAAATTGTTCATCCAATGGCACAAACACTCTTATTGGATGCACAAGATTGGTTAGAAACCCTTATTGGACAAGAATAACCCTACGGAGGACGAAAATGACCTAAATATTAATCCAATGACACAAATGAACTTATTGGATGCACAAGATTTGTTAAAAACTGTAATAAGTCTAGAATAAGCCTTGGGAGGACGAAAATGACCTAAATGTTCATCCAATGACACAAACACACATGTTGGCTGCACAAGATTGGTTAAAAACCCTAATTGGACAAGAATTATCCTAGGCAGGACGAAAATGACCTAAATGTTCATCCAATGACACAAACATACCTCTTCGATGCCCAAGATTGGTTAAAAACCCTAATTGGACAAGAATAAGCCTAGGGAAGAAGAAAATGACCAAATTGTTCATCCAATGGCACAAACATTCTAATTGGATGCCCAAGATTGGTTAGAAACCCTTATTGGACAAGAATAACCCTATGGAGGACGAAAATGACCAAAATATTAATCCAATGACACAAATGAACTTATTGGATGCACAAGATTTCTTAAAAACTGTAATAAGTCTAGAATAAGCCTTGGGAGGACGAAAATGACCTAAATGTTCATCCAATGACACAAACACACCTGTTGGCTGCACAAGATTGGTTAAAAACCATAATTGGACAAGAATTAGCCTAGGCAAGGACGAAAATGACCTAAATGTTCATCCAATGACACAAACACACCTATTGGATGCACAAGATTGGTTAAAAACCCTAATTGGACAAGAATAAGCTTAGGGAAGAAGTAAATGACCAAATTGTTCATCCAATGACACAAACACTCTTATTGGATGCACAAGATTGGTTAGAAACCCTTATTGGAAAAGAATAACCCTAGGGAGGACGAAAATGACCTAAATATTAATCCAATGACACAAATGAACTTATTCGGTGCACAAGGTTTGTTAAAAACCGTAATAAGTCAAGAATAAGCCTTGGGATGACGAAATGACCAAATTGTTCATCTAATGACAAAAACACACCTATTGGATGCACAAGATTGGTTAAAAACCCTAATTGGACAAGAATTAGCCTAGGCAGCACGAAAATGACCTAAATGTTCATCCAATGACACAAATACACCTATTGGATGCACAAGATTGGTTAAAAACCCTAATTGGACAAGAATAAGCCTAGGGAAGAAGAAAATGACCAAATTGTTCATCCAATGACACAAACACTCTTATTGGATGCACAAGATTGGTTAGAAACCCTTATTGGACAAGAATAACCCTAGGGTGGACGAAAATGACCTAAATATTAAACCAATGACACAAATGAACTTATTGGATGCACTAGATTTGTTAAAAACTGTAATAAGTCGAGAATAAGCCTTGGGAGGACAAAAATGACCTAAATGTTCATCCAATGACACAAACACACCTGTTGGCTGCACAAGATTGGTTAAAAACCCTAATTGGACAAGAATTATCCTAGGCAGGACGAAAATGACCTAAATGTTCATCCGATGACACAAACACACCTATTGGATGCACAAGATTGGTTAAAAACCCTAATTGAACAAGAATAAGCCTAGGGAAGAAGAAAATGACCAAATTGTTCATCCAATGGCACAAACACTCTTATTGGATGCACAAATTGGTTAGAAACCCTTATTGGACAAGAATAACCCTATGGAGGGCGAAAATGACCTAAATATTAATCCAATGACACAAATGAACTTATTGGATGCACAAGATTTGTTAAAAACTGTAACAAGTCTAGAATAAGCCTTGGGAGGACGAAAATGACCTAATTGTTCATCCATTGATACAAACACACCTGTTGGCTGCACAAGATTGGTTAAAAACCCTAATTGGACAAGAATTAGCCTTGGAAGGACGAAAATGACCTAAATGTTCATCCAATGACACAAACACACCTATTGGATGCACAAGATTGGTTAAAAACCTTAATTGGACAAGAATATGCCTAGGGAAGAAGAAAATGACCAAATTGTTCATCCAATGACACAAACAATCTTATTGGATGCACAAGATTGGTTAGAAACCCTTATTGGACAAGAATAACCCTAGGGAGGACGAAAATGACCTAAATTTTAGTCCAATGACACAAATGAACTTATTGGGTGCACAATGTTTGTTAAAAACCGTAATAAGTCAAGAATAAGCCTTGGGATGACGAAAATGACCGAATTGTTCATCCAATGACAAAAATACACCTATTGGATGCACAAGATTGGTTAAAAACCCTAATTCGACAAGAATTAGCCTAGGCAGCACGAAAATGACCTAAATTTTCATCCAATGACACAAACACACCTATTGGATGCACAAGATTGGTTAAAAACCCTAATTGGACAAGAATAAGCCTAGGGAAGAAGAAAATGGCCAAATTGTTCATCCAATGGCACAAACCCTCTTATTAGATGCACAAGATTGGTTAGAAACCCTTATTGGACAAGAATAACCCTATGGAGGACGAAAATGACCTAAATATTAATCCAATGACACAAATGAACTTATTCGTTGCACAAGATTTGTTAAAAACTGTAATAAGTCTGGAATAAGCCTTGGGAGGACGAAAATGACCTAAATGTTCATCCAATGACACAAACACACCTGTTGGCTGCACAAGATTGGTTAAAAACCCTAATTGGACAAGAATTATCCTAGGCAGGACGAAAATGACCTAAATGTTCATCCAATGACACAAACACACCTATTGGATGCACAAGATTGGTTAAAAACCCTAATTGGACAAGAATAAGCCTAGGGAAGAAGAAATTGACCAAATTGTTCATCCAATGGCACAAACACTCTTATTGGATGCACAAGATTGGTTAGAAACCCTTATTGGACAAGAATAACCCTAGGGTGGACGAAAATGACCTAAATATTAAACCAATGACACAAATGAACTTATTGGATGCACTAGATTTGTTAAAAACTGTAATAAGTCGAGAATAAGCCTTGGGAGGACAAAAATGACCTAAATGTTCATCCAATGACACAAACACACCTGTTGGCTGCACAAGATTGGTTAAAAACCCTAATTGGACAAGAATTATCCTAGGCAGGACGAAAATGACCTAAATGTTCATCCGATGACCCAAACACACCTATTGGATGCACAAGATTGGTTAAAAACCCTAATTGGACAAGAATAAGCCTAGGGAAGAAGAAATTGACCAAATTGTTCATCCAATGGCACAAACACTCTTATTGGATGCACAAGATTGGTTAGAAACCCTTATTGGACAAGAATAACCCTAGGGTGGACGAAAATGACCTAAATATTAAACCAATGACACAAATGAACTTATTGGATGCACTAGATTTGTTAAAAACTGTAATAAGTCGAGAATAAGCCTTGGGAGGACAAAAATGACCTAAATGTTCATCCAATGACACAAACACACCTGTTGGCTGCACAAGATTGGTTAAAAACCCTAATTGGACAAGAATTATCCTAGGCAGGACGAAAATGACCTAAATGTTCATCCGATGACCCAAACACACCTATTGGATGCACAAGATTGGTTAAAAACCCTAATTGAACAAGAATAAGCCTAGGGAAGAAGAAAATGACCAAATTGTTCATCCAATGGCACAAACACTCTTATTGGATGCACAAATTGGTTAGAAACCCTTATTGGACAAGAATAACCCTATGGAGGACGAAAATGACCTAAATATTAATCCAATGACACAAATGAACTTATTGGATGCACAAGATTTGTTAAAAACTGTAATAAGTCAAGAATAAGCCTTGGGAGGACGAAAATGACATAAATGTTCATCCAATGACACAAACACACCTGTTGGCTGCACAAGAATTGTTAAAAACCCTAATTGGACAAGAATTATCCTAGGCAGGACGAAAATGACCTAAATGTTCATCCAATGACACAAACACACCTATTGGATGCCCAAGATTGGTTAAAAACCCTAATTGGACAAGAATAAGCCTAGGGAAGAAGAAAATGACCAAATTGTTCATCCAATGGCACAAACACTCTTATTGGATGCACAAGATTGGTTAGAAACCCTTATTGGACAAGAATAACCCTATGGAGGACGAAAATGACCTAAATATTAATCCAATGACACAAATGAACTTATTGGATGCACAAGATTTGTTAAAAACTGTAACAAGTCTAGAATAAGCCTTGGGAGGACGAAAATGACCTAATTGTTCATCCATTGATACAAACACACCTGTTGGCTGCACAAGATTGGTTAAAAACCCTAATTGGACAAGAATTAGCCTTGGAAGGACGAAAATGACCTAAATGTTCATCCAATTACACAAACACACCTATTGGATGCACAAGATTGGTTAAAAACCTTAATTGGACAAGAATATGCCTAGGGAAGAAGAAAATGACCAAATTGTTCATCCAATGAAACAAACAATCTTATTGGATGCACAAGATTGGTTAGAAACCCTTATTGGACAAGAATAACCCTAGGGAGGACGAAAATGACCTAAATTTTAGTCCGATGACACAAATGAACTTATTGGGTGCACAATGTTTGTTAAAAACCGTAATAAGTCAAGAATAAGCCTTGGGATGACGAAAATGACCGAATTGTTCATCCAATGACAAAAATACACCTATTGGATGCACAAGATTGGTTAAAAACCCTAATTCGACAAGAATTAGCCTAAGCAGCACGAAAATGACCTAAATTTTCATCCAATGACACAAACACACCTATTGGATGCACAAGATTGGTTAAAAACCCTAATTGGACAAGAATAAGCCTAGGGAAGAAGAAAATGGCCAAATTGTTCATCCAATGGCACAAACACTCTTATTAGATGCACAAGATTGGTTAGAAACCCTTATTGGACAAGAATAACCCTATGGAGGACGAAAATGACCTTAATATTAATCCAATGACACAAATGAACTTATTGGTTGCACAAGATTTGTTAAAAACTGTAATAAGTCTGGAATAAGCCTTGGGAGGACGAAAATGACCTAAATGTTCATCCAATGACACAAACACACCTGTTGGCTGCACAAGATTGGTTAAAAACCCTAATTGGACAAGAATTATCCTAGGCAGGACGAAAATGACCTAAATGTTCATCCAATGACACAAACACACCTATTGGATGCACAAGATTGGTTAAAAACCCTAATTGGACAAGAATAAGCCTAGGGAAGAAGAAATTGACCAAATTGTTCATCCAATGGCACAAACACTCTTATTGGATGCACAAGATTGGTTAGAAACCCTTATTGGACAAGAATAACCCTACGGAGGACGAAAATGACCTAAATATTAATCCAATGACACAAATGAACTTATTGGATGCACAAGATTTGTTAAAAACTGTAATAAGTCTAGAATAAGCCTTGGGAGGACGAAAATGACCTAAATGTTCATCCAATGACACAAACACACATGTTGGCTGCACAAGATTGGTTAAAAACCCTAATTGGACAAGAATTATCCTAGGCAGGACGAAAATGACCTAAATGTTCATCCAATGACACAAACATACCTCTTCGATGCCCAAGATTGGTTAAAAACCCTAATTGGACAAGAATAAGCCTAGGGAAGAAGAAAATGACCAAATTGTTCATCCAATGGCACAAACACTCTTATTGGACGCACAAGATTGGTTAGAAACCCTTATTGGACAAGAATAACCCTATGGAGGACGAAAATGACCTAAATATTAATCCAATGACACAAATGAACTTATTGGATGCACAAGATTTGTTAAAAACTGTAATAAGTCTAGAATAAGCCTTGGGAGGACGAAAATGACCTAAATGTTCATCCAATGACACAAACACACCTGTTGGCTGCACAAGATTGGTTAAAAACCCTAAATGGACAAGAATTAGCCTAGGCAGGACGAACGTGACCTAAATGTTCATCCAATGACACAAACACACCTATTGGATTCACAAGATTGGTTAAAAACCCTAATTGGACAAGAATAAGCCTAGGGAAGAAGAAAATGACCAAATTGTTCATCCAATGGCACAAACATTCTAATTGGATGCCCAAGATTGGTTAGAAACCCTTATTGGACAAGAATAACCCTATGGAGGACGAAAATGACCAAAATATTAATCCAATGACACAAATGAACTTATTGGATGCACAAGATTTCTTAAAAACTGTAATAAGTCTAGAATAAGCCTTGGGAGGACGAAAATGACCTAAATGTTCATCCAATGACACAAACACACCTGTTGGCTGCACAAGATTGGTTAAAAACCATAATTGGACAAGAATTAGCCTAGGCAAGGACGAAAATGACCTAAATGTTCATCCAATGACACAAACACACCTATTGGATGCACAAGATTGGTTAAAAACCCTAATTGGACAAGAATAAGCTTAGGGAAGAAGTAAATGACCAAATTGTTCATCCAATGACACAAACACTCTTATTGGATGCACAAGATTGGTTAGAAACCCTTATTGGACAAGAATAACCCTAGGGAGGACGAAAATGACCTAAATATTAATCCAATGACACAAATGAACTTATTCAGTGCACAAGGTTTGTTAAAAACCGTAATAAGTCAAGAATAAGCCTTGGGATGACGAAATGACCAAATTGTTCATCTAATGACAAAAACACACCTATTGGATGCACAAGATTGGTTAAAAACGCTAATTGGACAAGAATTAGCCTAGGCAGCACGAAAATGACCTAAATGTTCATCCAATGACACAAATACACCTATTGGATGCACAAGATTGGTTAAAAACCCTAATTGGACAAGAATAAGCCTAGGGAAGAAGAAAATGACCAAATTGTTCATCCAATGACACAAACACTCTTATTGGATGCACAAGATTGGTTAGAAACCCTTATTGGACAAGAATAACCCTAGGGTGGACGAAAATGACCTAAATATTAAACCAATGACACAAATGAACTTATTGGATGCACTAGATTTGTTAAAAACTGTAATAAGTCGAGAATAAGCCTTGGGAGGACAAAAATGACCTAAATGTTCATCCAATGACCCAAACACACCTGTTGGCTGCACAAGATTGGTTAAAAACCCTAATTGGACAAGAATTATCCTAGGCAGGACGAAAATGACCTAAATGTTCATCCGATGACACAAACACACCTATTGGATGCACAAGATTGGTCAAAAACCCTAATTGAACAAGAATAAGCCTAGGGAAGAAGAAAATGACCAAATTGTTCATCCAATGGCACAAACACTCTTATTGGATGCACAAATTGGTTAGAAACCCTTATTGGACAAGAATAACCCTATGGAGGACGAAAATGACCTAAATATTAATCCAATGACACAAATGAACTTATTGGATGCACAAGATTTGTTAAAAACTGTAATAAGTCAAGAATAAGCCTTGGGAGGACGAAAATGACATAAATGTTCATCCAATGACACAAACACACCTGTTGGCTGCACAAGAATTGTTAAAAACCCTAATTGGACAAGAATTATCCTAGGCAGGACGAAAATTACCTAAATGTTCATCCAATGACACAAACACACCTATTGGATGCCCAAGATTGGTTAAAAACCCTAATTGGACAAGAATAAGCCTAGGGAAGAAGAAAATGACCAAATTGTTCATCCAATGGCACAAACACTCTTATTGGATGCACAAGATTGGTTAGAAACCCTTATTGGACAAGAATAACCCTACGGAGGACGAAAATGACCTAAATATTAATCCAATGACACAAATGAACTTATTGGATGCACAAGATTTGTTAAAAACTGTAATAAGTCTAGAATAAGCCTTGGGAGGACGAAAATGACCTAAATGTTCATCCAATGACACAAACACACATGTTGGCTGCACAAGATTGGTTAAAAACCCTAATTGGACAAGAATTATCCTAGGCAGGACGAAAATGACCTAAATGTTCATCCAATGACACAAACATACCTCTTCGATGCCCAAGATTGGTTAAAAACCCTAATTGGACAAGAATAAGCCTAGGGAAGAAGAAAATGACCAAATTGTTCATCCAATGGCACAAACACTCTTATTGGACGCACAAGATTGGTTAGAAACCCTTATTGGACAAGAATAACCCTATGGAGGACGAAAATGACCTAAATATTAATCCAATGACACAAATGAACTTATTGGATGCACAAGATTTGTTAAAAACTGTAACAAGTCTAGAATAAGCCTTGGGAGGACGAAAATGACCTAATTGTTCATCCATTGATACAAACACACCTGTTGGCTGCACAAGATTGGTTAAAAACCCTAATTGGACAAGAATTAGCCTTGGAAGGACGAAAATGACCTAAATGTTCATCCAATGACACAAACACACCTATTGGATGCACAAGATTGGTTAAAAACCTTAATTGGACAAGAATATGCCTAGGGAAGAAGAAAATGACCAAATTGTTCATCCAATGACACAAACAATCTTATTGGATGCACAAGATTGGTTAGAAACCCTTATTGGACAAGAATAACCCTAGGGAGGACGAAAATGACCTAACTTTTAGTCCAATGACACAAATGAACTTATTGGGTGCAGAATGTTTGTTAAAAACCGTAATAAGTCAAGAATAAGCCTTGGGATGACGAAAATGACCGAATTGTTCATCCAATGACAAAAATACACCTATTGGATGCACAAGATTGGTTAAAAACCCTAATTCGACAAGAATTAGCCTAGGCAGCACGAAAATGACCTAAATTTTCATCCAATGACACAAACACACCTATTGGATGCACAACATTGGTTAAAAACCCTAATTGGACAAGAATAAGCCTAGGGAAGAAGAAAATGGCCAAATTGTTCATCCAATGGCACAAACACTCTTATTAGATGCACAAGATTGGTTAGAAACCCTTATTGGACAAGAATAACCCTATGGAGGACGAAAATGACCTAAATATTAATCCAATGACACAAATGAACTTATTGGTTGCACAAGATTTGTTAAAAACTGTAATAAGTCTGGAATAAGCCTTGGGAGGACGAAAATGACCTAAATGTTCATCCAATGACACAAACACACCTGTTGGCTGCACAAGATTGGTTAAAAACCCTAATTGGACAAGAATTATCCTAGGCAGGACGAAAATGACCTAAATGTTCATCCAATGACACAAACACACCTATTGGATGCACAAGATTGGTTAAAAACCCTAATTGGACAAGAATAAGCCTAGGGAAGAAGAAATTGACCAAATTGTTCATCCAATGGCACAAACACTCTTATTGGATGCACAAGATTGGTTAGAAACCCTTATTGGACAAGAATAACCCTACGGAGGACGAAAATGACCTAAATATTAATCCAATGACACAAATGAACTTATTGGATGCACAAGATTTGTTAAAAACTGTAATAAGTCTAGAATAAGCCTTGGGAGGACGAAAATGACCTAAATGTTCATCCAATGACACAAACACACCTGTTGGCTGCACAAGATTGGTTAAAAACCCTAAATGGACAAGAATTAGCCTAGGCAGGACGAACGTGACCTAAATGTTCATCCAATGACACAAACACACCTATTGGATGCACAAGATTGGTTAAAAACCCTAATTGGACAAGAATAAGCCTAGGGAAGAAGAAAATGACCAAATTGTTCATCCAATGGCACAAACATTCTAATTGGATGCCCAAGATTGGTTAGAAACCCTTATTGGACAAGAATAACCCTATGGAGGACGAAAATGACCAAAATATTAATCCAATGACACAAATGAACTTATTGGATGCACAAGATTTCTTAAAAACTGTAATAAGTCTAGAATAAGCCTTGGGAGGACGAAAATGAGCTAAATGTTCATCCAATGACACAAACACACCTGTTGGCTGCACAAGATTGGTTAAAAACCATAATTGGACAAGAATTAGCCTAGGCAAGGACGAAAATGACCTAAATGTTCATCCAATGACACAAACACACCTATTGGATGCACAAGATTGGTTAAAAACCCTAATTGGACAAGAATAAGCTTAGGGAAGAAGTAAATGACCAAATTGTTCATCCAATGACACAAACACTCTTATTGGATGCACAAGATTGGTTAGAAGCCCTTATTGGACAAGAATAACCCTAGGGAGGACGAAAATGACCTAAATATTAATCCAATGACACAAATGAACTTATTCGGTGCACAAGGTTTGTTAAAAACCGTAATAAGTCAAGAATAAGCCTTGGGATGACGAAATGACCAAATTGTTCATCTAATGACAAAAACACACCTATTGGATGCACAAGATTGGTTAAAAACGCTAATTGGACAAGAATTAGCCTAGGCAGCACGAAAATGACCTAAATGTTCATCCAATGACACAAATACACCTATTGGATGCACAAGATTGGTTAAAAACCCTAATTGGACAAGAATAAGCCTAGGGAAGAAGAAAATGACCAAATTGTTCATCCAATGACACAAACACTCTTATTGGATGCACAAGATTGGTTAGAAACCCTTATTGGACAAGAATAACCCTAGGGTGGACGAAAATGACCTAAATATTAAACCAATGACACAAATGAACTTATTGGATGCACTAGATTTGTTAAAAACTGTAATAAGTCGAGAATAAGCCTTGGGAGGACAAAAATGACCTAAATGTTCATCCAATGACCCAAACACACCTGTTGGCTGCACAAGATTGGTTAAAAACCCTAATTGGACAAGAATTATCCTAGGCAGGACGAAAATGACCTAAATGTTCATCCGATGACACAAACACACCTATTGGATGCACAAGATTGGTTAAAAACCCTAATTGAACAAGAATAAGCCTAGGGAAGAAGAAAATGACCAAATTGTTCATCCAATGGCACAAACACTCTTATTGGATGCACAAATTGGTTAGAAACCCTTATTGGACAAGAATAACCCTATGGAGGACGAAAATGACCTAAATATTAATCCAATGACACAAATGAACTTATTGGATGCACAAGATTTGTTAAAAACTGTAATAAGTCAAGAATAAGCCTTGGGAGGACGAAAATGACATAAATGTTCATCCAATGACACAAACACACCTGTTGGCTGCACAAGAATTGTTAAAAACCCTAATTGGACAAGAATTATCCTAGGCAGGACGAAAATGACCTAAATGTTCATCCAATGACACAAACACACCTATTGGATGCCCAAGATTGGTTAAAAACCCTAATTGGACAAGAATAAGCCTAGGGAAGAAGAAAATGACCAAATTGTTCATCCAATGGCACAAACACTCTTATTGGATGCACAAGATTGGTTAGAAACCCTTATTGGACAAGAATAACCCTATGGAGGACGAAAATGACCTAAATATTAATCCAATGACACAAATGAACTTATTGGATGCACAAGATTTGTTAAAAACTGTAATAAGTCTAGAATAAGCCTTGGGAGGACGAAAATGACCTAAATGTTCATCCAATGACACAAACACTCTTATTGGACAAGAATAACCCTACGGAGGACGTAAATGACCTAAATATTAATCCAATGACACAAATGAATTTATTGGGTGCACAAGGTTTGTTAAAAACCGTAATAAGTCATGAATAAGCCTTGGGATGACGAAAATGACGTAACTGTTCATCCAAAGACAAAAACACACTTATTGGATGCACAAGATTTGATAAAAACCCTAATTGGACAAGAATAAGCCTAGGGAAGAAGAAAATGACCAAATTGTTCATCCAATGACACAAACACTCTTATTGGATGCACAAGATTGGTTAGAAATCCTAATTGGACAAGAATAACCCTAGGGAGGACGAAAATGACCTAAATATTAATCCAATGACACAAATGAACTTCTTGGGTGCACAATGTTTGTTAAAAATAGTAATAAGTCAAGACTAAGCCTTGGGATGACGAAAATGAGCTAATTGTTCATCCAATGACAAAAACACACCTATTGGATGCACAAGATTGGTTAAAAACCCTAATTCGACAAGAATTAGCCTAGGCAGCACGAAAATGACCTAAATTTTCATCCAATGACACAAACACACCTATTGGATGCACAAGATTGGTTAAAAACCCTAATTGGACAAGAATAAGCCTAGGGAAGAAGAAAATGACCAAATTGTACATCCAATGGCACAAACACTCTTATTGGATGCACAAGATTGGTTAGAAAAACTTATTGGACAAGAATAACCCTATGGAGGACGAAAATGACCTAAATATTAATCCAATGACACAAATGAACTTATTGGATGCACAAGATTTGTTAAAAACTGTAATAAGTCTAGAATAAGCCTTGGGAGGACGAAAATGACCTAAATGTTCATCCAATGACACAAACACACCTGTTGGCTGCACAAGATTGGTTAAAAACCCTAATTGGACAAGAATTATCCTAGGCAGGACGAAAATGACCTAAATGTTCATCCAATGACACAAACACACCTCTTCGATGCCCAAGATTGGTTAAAAACCCTAATTGGACAAGAATAAGCCTAGGGAAGAAGAAAATGACCAAATTGTTTATCCAATGGCACAAACACTCTTATTGGACGCACAAGATTGGTTAGAAACCCTTATTGGACAAGAATAACCCTATGGAGGACGAAAATGACCTAAATATTAATCCAATGACACAAATAAAACTTATTGGATGCACAAGATTTGTTAAAAACTGTAATAAGTCTAGAATAAGCCTTGGGAGGACGAAAATGACCTAAATGTTCATCCAATGACACAAACACACCTGTTGGCTGCACAAGATTGGTTAAAAACCCTAAATGGACAAGAATTAGCCTAGGCAGGACGAAAGTGACCTAAATGTTCATCCAATGACACAAATACACCTATTGGATGCACAAGATTGGTTAAAAACCCTAATTGAACAAGAATAAGCCTAGGAAAGAAGAAAATGACCAAATTGTTCATCCAATGACACAAACACTCTTATTGGATGCACAAGATTGGTTAGAAACCCTTATTGGACAAGAATAACCCTAGGGTGGACGAAAATGACCTAAATATTAAACCAATGACACAAATGAACTTATTGGATGCACTAGATTTGTTAAAAACTGTAATAAGTCGAGAATAAGCCTTGGGAGGACAAAAATGACCTAAATGTTCATCCAATGACACAAACACACCTGTTGGCTGCACAAGATTGGTTAAAAACCCTAATTGGACAAGAATTATCCTAGGCAGGACGAAAATGACCTAAATGTTCATCCGATGACACAAACACACCTATTGGATGCACAAGATTGGTTAAAAACCCTAATTGAACAAGAATAAGCCTAGGGAAGAAGAAAATGACCAAATTGTTCATCCAATGGCACAAACACTCTTATTGGATGCACAAATTGGTTAGAAACCCTTATTGGACAAGAATAACCCTATGGAGGACGAAAATGACCTAAATATTAATCCAATAACACAAATGAACTTATTGGATGCACAAGATTTGTTAAAAACTGTAATAAGTCAAGAATAAGCCTTGGGAGGACGAAAATGACATAAATGTTCATCCAATGACACAAACACACCTGTTGGCTGCACAAGAATTGTTAAAAACCCTAATTGGACAAGAATTATCCTAGGCAGGACGAAAATGACCTAAATGTTCATCCAATGACACAAACACACCTATTGGATGCCCAAGATTGGTTAAAAACCCTAATTGGACAAGAATAAGCCTAGGGAAGAAGAAAATGACCAAATTGTTCATCCAATGGCACAAACACTCTTATTGGATGCACATGATTGGTTAGAAACCCTTATTGGACAAGAATAACCCTATGGAGGACGAAAATGACCTAAATATTTATCCAATGACACAAATGAACTTATTGGATGCACAAGATTTGTTAAAAACTGTAATAAGTCTAGAATAAGCCTTGGGAGGATGAAAATGACCTAAATGTTCATCCAATGACACAAACACACCTGTTGGCTGCACAAGAATTGTTAAAAACCCTAATTGGACAAGAATTATCCTAGGCAGGACGAAAATGACCTAAATGTTCATCCAATGACACAAACACACCTATTGGATGCCCAAGATTGGTTAAAAACCCTAATTGGACAAGAATAAGCCTAGGGAAGAAGAAAATGACCAAATTGTTCATCCAATGGCACAAACACTCTTATTGGATGCACAAGATTGGTTAGAAACCCTTATTGGACAAGAATAACCCTATGGAGGACGAAAATGACCTAAATATTAATCCAATGACACAAATGAACTTATTGGATGCACAAGATTTGTTAAAAACTGTAATAAGTCTAGAATAAGCCTTGGGAGGACGAAAATGACCTAAATGTTCATCCAATGACACAAACACTCTTATTGGACAAGAATAACCCTATGGAGGACGTAAATGACCTAAATATTAATCCAATGACACAAATGAATTTATTGGGTGCACAAGGTTTGTTAAAAACCGTAATAAGTCATGAATAAGCCTTGGGATGACGAAAATGACGTAACTGTTCATCCAAAGACAAAAACACACTTATTGGATGCACAAGATTTGATAAAAACCCTAATTGGACAAGAATAAGCCTAGGGAAGAAGAAAATGACCAAATTGTTCATCCAATGACACAAACACTCTTATTGGATGCACAAGATTGGTTAGAAATCCTAATTGGACAAGAATAACCCTAGGGAGGACGAAAATGACCTAAATATTAATCCAATGACACAAATGAACTTCTTGGGTGCACAATGTTTGTTAAAAACAGTAATAAGTCAAGACTAAGCCTTGGGATGACGAAAATGACCTAATTGTTCATCCAATGACAAAAACACACCTATTGGATGCACAAGATTGGTTAAAAACCCTAATTCGACAAGAATTAGCCTAGGCAGCACGAAAATGACCTAAATTTTCATCCAATGACACAAACACACCTATTGGATGCACAAGATTGGTTAAAAACCCTAATTGGACAAGAATAAGCCTAGGGAAGAAGAAAATGACCAAATTGTTCATCCAATGGCACAAACACTCTTATTGGATGCACAAGATTGGTTAGAAAAACTTATTGGACAAGAATAACCCTATGGAGGACGAAAATGACCTAAATATTAATCCAATGACACAAATGAACTTATTGGATGCACAAGATTTGTTAAAAACTATAACAAGTCTAGAATAAGCATTGGGAGGACGAAAATGACCTAATTGTTCATCCATTGATACAAACACACCTGTTGGCTGCACAAGATTGGTTAAAAACCCAAATTGGACAAGAATTAGCCTAGGAAGGACGAAAATGACTTAAATGTTCATCCAATGACACAAACACACCTATTGGATGCACAAGATTGGTTAAAAACCCTAATTGGACAAGAATAAGCCTTGGGAAGAAGAAACTGACCAAATTGTTCATCCAATGACACAAACAATCTTATTGGATGCACAAGATTGGTTAGAAACCCTAATTGAACAAGAATTATCCTAGGCAGGACGAAAATGACCTAAATGTTCATCCAATGACACACACACCTATTGGATGTACAAGATTGGTTAAAAACCCTAATTGGACAAGAATAAGCCTAGGGAAGAAGAAAATGACCAAATTGTTCATCCAATGGCACAAACACTCTTATTGGATGCACAAGATTGGTTAGAAACCCTTATTGGACAAGAATAACCCTATGGAGGACGAAAATGACCTAAATATTAATCCAATGACACAAATGAACTTATTGGATGCACAAGATTTGTTAAAAACTGTAATAAGTCTAGAATAAGCCTTGGGAGGACGAAAATGACCTAAATGTTCATCCAATGACACAAACACACCTTTTGGCTGCACAAGATTGGTTAAAAACCCTAATTGGACAAGAATTATCCTAGGCAGGACGAAAATGACCTAAATGTTCATCCAATGACACAAACACACCTATTGGATGCCCAAGATTGGTTAAAAACCCTAATTGGACAAGAATAAGCCTAGGGAAGAAGAAAATGACCAAATTGTTCATCCAATGGCACAAACACTCTTATTGGACGCACAAGATTGGTTGGAAACCCTTATTGGACAAGAATAACCCTATGGAGGACGAAAATGACCTAAATATTAATCCAATGACACAAATGAACTTATTGGATGCACAAGATTTTTTAAAAACTGTAACAAGTCTAGAATAAGCCTTGGGAGGACGAAAATGACCTAATTGTTCATCCATTGATACAAACACACCTGTTGGCTGCACAAGATTGGTTAAAAACCCTAATTGGACAAGAATTAGCCTTGGAAGGACGAAAATGACCTAAATGTTAATCCAATGACACAAACACACCTATTGGATGCACAAGATTGGTTAAAAACCTTAATTGGACAAGAATATGCCTAGGGAAGAAGAAAATGACCAAATTGTTCATCCAATGACACAAACAATCTTATTGGATGCACAAGATTGGTTATAAACCCTTATTGGACAAGAATAACCCTAGGGAGGACGAAAATGACCTAAATTTTAGTGCAATGACACAAATGAACTTATTGGGTGCACAATGTTTGTTAAAAACCGTAATAAGTCAAGAATAAGCCTTGGGATGACGAAAATGACCGAATTGTTCATCCAATGACAAAAATACACCTATTGGATGCACAAGATTGGTTAAAAACCCTAATTCGACAAGAATTAGCCTAGGCAGCACGAAAATGACCTAAATTTTCATCCAATGACACAAACACACCTATTGGATGCACAAGATTGGTTAAAAACCCTAATTGGACAAGAATAAGCCAAGGGAAGAAGAAAATGACCAAATTGTTCATCCAATGGCACAAACACTCTTATTAGATGCACAAGATTGGTTAGAAACCCTTATTGGACAAGAATAACCCTATGGAGGACGAAAATGACCTAAATATTAATCCAATGACACAAATGAACTTATTGGTTGCACAAGATTTTTTAAAAACTGTAATAAGTCTAGAATAAGCCTTGGGAGGACGAAAATGACCTAAATGTTCATCCAATGACACAAACACACCTGTTGGCTGCACAAGATTGGTTAAAAACCCTAATTGGACAAGAATTATCCTAGGCAGGACGAAAATGACCTAAATGTTCATCCAATGACACAAACACACCTATTGGATGCACAAGATTGGTTAAAAACCCTAATTGGACAAGAATAAGCCTAGGGAAGAAGAAATTGACCAAATTGTTCATCCAATGGCACAAACAATCTTATTGGATGCACAAGATTGGTTATAAACCCTTATTGGACAAGAATAACCCTAGGGAGGACGAAAATGACCTAAATTTTAGTCCAATGACACAAATGAACTTATTGGGTGCACAATGTTTGTTAAAAACCTTAATAAGTCAAGAATAAGCCTTGGGATGACGAAAATGACCGAATTGTTCATCCAATGACAAAAATACACCTATTGGATGCACAAGATTGGTTAAAAACCCTAATTCGACAAGAATTAGCCTAGGCAGCACGAAAATGACCTAAAGTTTCATCCAATGACACAAACACACCTATTGGATGCACAAGATTGGTTAAAAACCCTAATTGGACAAGAATAAGCCAAGGGAAGAAGAAAATGACCAAATTGTTCATCCAATGGCACAAACACTCTTATTAGGTGCACAAGATTGGTTAGAAACCCTTATTGGACAAGAATAACCCTATGGAGGACGAAAATGACCTAAATATTAATCCAATGACACAAATGAACTTATTGGTTGCACAAGATTTTTTAAAAACTGTAATAAGTCTAGAATAAGCCTTGGGAGGACGAAAATGACCTAAATGTTCATCCAATGACACAAACACACCTGTTGGCTGCACAAGATTGGTTAAAAACCCTAATTGGACAAGAATTATCCTAGGCAGGACGAAAATGACCTAAATGTTCATCCAATGACACAAACACACCTATTGGATGCACAAGATTGGTTAAAAACCCTAATTGGACAAGAATAAGCCTAGGGAAGAAGAAATTGACCAAATTGTTCATCCAATGGCACAAACACTCTTATTGGATGCACAAGATTGGTTAGAAACCCTTATTGGACAAGAATAACCCTACGGAGGACGAAAATGACCTAAATATTAATCCAATGACACAAATGAACTTATTGGATGCACAAGATTTGTTAAAAACTGTAATAAGTCTAGAATAAGCCTTGGGAGGACGAAAATGACCTAAATGTTCATCCAATGACACAAACACACCTGTTGGCTGCACAAGATTGGTTAAAAACCCTAAATGGACAAGAATTAGCCTAGGCAGGACGAACGTGACCTAAATGTTCATCCAATGACACAAACACACCTATTGGATGCACAAGATTGGTTAAAAACCCTAATTGGACAAGAATAAGCCTAGGGAAGAAGAAAATGACCAAATTGTTCATCCAATGGCACAAACACTCTTATTGGACGCACAAGATTGGTTAGAAACCCTTATTGGACAAGAATAACCCTATGGAGGACGAAAATGACCTAAATATTAATCCAATGACACAAATGAACTTATTGGATGCACAAGATTTGTTAAAAACTGTAATAAGTCTAGAATAAGCCTTGGGAGGACGAAAATGACCTAAATGTTCATCCAATGACACAAACACACCTGTTGGCTGCACAAGATTGGTTAAAAACCCTAATTGGACAAGAATTATCCCAAGCAGGACGAAAATGACCTAAATGTTCATCCAATGACACAAACACACCTCTTCGATGCCCAAGATTGGTTAAAAACCCTAATTGGACAAGAATAAGCCTAGGGAAGAAGAAAATGACCAAATTGTTCATCCAATGGCACAAACACTCTTATTGGACGCACAAGATTGGTTAGAAACCCTTATTGGACAAGAATAACCCTATGGAGGACGAAAATGACCTAAATATTAATCCAATGACACAAATGAACTTATTGGATGCACAAGATTTGTTAAAAACTGTAATAAGTCTAGAATAAGCCTTGGGAGGACGAAAATGACCTAAATGTTCATCCAATGACACAAACACACCTGTTGGCTGCACAAGATTGGTTAAAAACCCTAAATGGACAAGAATTAGCCTATGGAGGACGAAAATGACCTAAATATTAATCCAATGACACAAATGAACTTATTGGATGCACAAGATTTGTTAAAAACTGTAATAAGTCTAGAATAAGCCTTGGGAGGACGAAAATGACCTAAATGTTCATCCAATGACACAAACACACCTATTGGATGCACAAGATTGGTTAAAAACCCTAATTGGACAAGAATAAGCCTAGGGAAGAATAAAATGACCAAATTGTTCATCCAATGGCACAAACACTCTTATTGGATGCACAAGATTGGTTAGAAACCCTTATTGGACAAGAATAACCCTATGGAGGACGAAAATGACCTAAATATTAATCCAATGACACAAATGAACTTATTGGATGCACAAGATTTGTTAAAAACTATAACAAGTCTAGAATAAGCATTGGGAGGACGAAAATGACCTAATTGTTCATCCATTGATACAAACACACCTGTTGGCTGCACAAGATTGGTTAAAAACCCTAATTGGACAAGAATTAGCCTAGGAAGGACGAAAATGACTTAAATGTTCATCCAATCACACAAACACACCTATTGGATGCACAAGATTGGTTAAAAACCCTAATTGGACAAGAATAAGCCTTGGGAAGAAGAAAATGACCAAATTGTTCATCCAATGACACAAACAATCTTATTGGATGCACAAGATTGGTTAGAAACCCTTATTGGACAAGAATAACCCTAGGGAGGACGAAAATGACCAAAATGTTAGTCCAATGACACAAATGAACTTATTGGGTGCACAATGTTTGTTAAAAATCGTAATAAGTCAAGAATAAGCCTTGGGATGATGAAAATGACCGAATTGTTCATCCAATGACAAAAACACACCTATTGGACACACAAGATTGGTTAAAAACCCTAATTCGACAAGAATTAGCCTAGGCAGCACGAAAATGACCTAAATTTTCATCCAATAACACAAACACACCTATTGGATGCACAACATTGGTTAAAAACCCTAATTGGACAAGAATAAGCCTAGGGAAGAAGAAAATGACCAAATTGTTCATCCAATGGCACAAACACTCTTATTGGACGCACAAGATTGGTTAGAAACCCTTATTGGACAAGAATAACCCTATGGAGGACGAAAATGACCTAAATATTAATCCAATGACACAAATGAACTTATTGGATGCACAAGATTTGTTAAAAACTGTAATAAGTCAAGAATAAGCCTTGGGAGGACGAAAATGACATAAATGTTCATCCAATGACACAAACACACCTGTTGGCTGCACAAGAATTGTTAAAAACCCTAATTGGACAAGAATTATCCTAGGCAGGACGAAAATGACCTAAATGTTCATCCAATGACACAAACACACCTATTGGATGCCCAAGATTGGTTAAAAACCCTAATTGGACAAGAATAAGCCTAGGGAAGAAGAAAATGACCAAATTGTTCATCCAATGGCACAAACACTCTTATTGGATGCACAAGATTGGTTAGAAACCCTTA
The DNA here is from genome assembly GCA_037974875.1 of Cicer bijugum. Taxonomy (NCBI): domain Eukaryota; kingdom Viridiplantae; phylum Streptophyta; class Magnoliopsida; order Fabales; family Fabaceae; genus Cicer; species Cicer bijugum. Next base: position 426,645 of record JBBPBT010001350.1, on the reverse strand, counting down.
TTGGACAAGAATAACCCTATGGAGGACGAAAATGACCTAAATATTAATCCAATGACCCAAATGAACTTATTGGATGCACAAGATTTCTTAAAAACTGTAATAAGTCTAGAATAAGCCTTGGGAGGACGAAAATGACCTAAATGTTCATCCAATGACACAAACACACCTGTTGGCTGCACAAGATTGGTTAAAAACCCTAATTGGACAAGAATTAGCCTAGGCAGGACGAAAATGACCTAAATGTTCATCCAATGACACAAACACACCTATTGGATGCACAGGATTGGTTAAAAACCCTAATTGGACAAGAATAAGCCTAGGGAAGAAGAAAATGACCAAATTGTTCATCCAATGGCACAAACATTCTAATTGGATGCACAAGATTGGTTAGAAACCCTTATTGGACAAGAATAACCCTATGGAGGACGAAAATGACCAAAATATTAATCCAATGACACAAATGAACTTATTGGATGCACAAGATTTCTTAAAAACTGTAATAAGTCTAGAATAAGCCTTGGGAGGACGAAAATGACCTAAATGTTCATCCAATGACACAAATGAACTTATTGGTTGCACAAGATTTGTTAAAAACTGTAATAAGTCTAGAATAAGCCTTGGGAGGACGAAAATGACCTAAATGTTCATCCAATGACACAAACACACCTGTTGGCTGCACAAGATTGGTTAAAAACCATAATTGGACAAGAATTAGCCTAGGCAAGGACGAAAATGACCTAAATGTTCATCCAATGACACAAACACACCTATTGGATGCACAAGATTGGTTAAAAACCCTAATTGGACAAGAATAAGCTTAGGGAAGAAGTAAATGACCAAATTGTTCATCCAATGACACAAACACTCTTATTGGATGAACAAGATTGGTTAGAAACCCTTATTGGACAAGAATAACCCTAGGGAGAACGAAAATGACCTAAATATTAATCCAATGACACAAATGAACTTATTCGGTGCACAAGGTTTGTTAAAAACCGTAATAAGTCAAGAATAAGCCTTGGGATCACGAAATGACCAAATTGTTCATCTAATGACAAAAACACACCTATTGGATGCACAAGATTGGTTAAAAACCCTAATTGGACAAGAATTAGCCTAGGCAGCACGAAAATGACCTAAATGTTCATCCAATGACACAAATACACCTATTGGATGCACAAGATTGGTTAAAAACCCTAATTGGACAAGAATAAGCCTAGGGAAGAAGAAAATGACCAAATTGTTCATCTAATGACACAAACACTCTTATTGGATGCACAAGATTGGTTAGAAACCCTTATTGGACAAGAATAACCCTAGGGTGGACGAAAATGACCTAAATATTAAACCAATGACACAAATGAACTTATTGGATGCACTAGATTTGTTAAAAACTGTAATTAGTCGAGAATAAGCCTTGGGAGGACAAAAATGACCTAAATGTTCATCCAATGACACAAACACACCTGTTGGCTGCACAAGATTGGTTAAAAACCCTAATTGGACAAGAATTAGCCTAGGCAGGACGTAAATGACCTACTTGTTCATCCAATGACACAAACACACCTATTGGATGCACAAGATTGGTTAAAAACCTTGATTGGACAAGAATAAGCCTAGGGAAGAAGAAAATGACCTAAATGATCATGCAATGACACAAACACACGAATGGGATGCACAAGATTGGTTAAAAACCCTAATTGGACTAGAATAAGCCTAGGGAGGACGAAAATGACCTAATTGTTCATCCAATGACAAAAACACACCTATTGGATGCACAAGATTGGTTAAAAACCTTAATTGCGTAAGAATAAGCTTGGGGATGACGAAATGACCTAAATGTTCAACTAATGACACAAACTTATCTTTTGGATGAACAAGACTGGTTAAAAACCTTAATTGGACAAGAGAAATCCCTGGGAGGATGGAAATGACCTAATTGTTAATCCAATGACACCAATGAACTTATTGGATGTACAAGATTGTTTCAAAACCCTAATTGGACAAGAATAAGCCTAGGCAAGAAGAAAATGACCTAAATGTTCATCCAATGACACAAACACACCTATTGGATGCACAACATTGGTTAAAAACCCTAATTGGACAAGAATAAGCCTAGGGAATACGAAAATGACCTAATTGTTCAACTAATGACACAAGCATACCTATTGGATGCACAAGATTGGTTAAAAACCCTAATTGGACTAGAATAAGCCTAGGGAGGACGAAAGTAACCTAATTGTTCATCCAATGACACAAACACACCTATTCGATGCACAAGATTGGTTAAAAACCTTAATTGCATAAGAATAAGCTTAGGGAGAATGAAATGACCTAAATGTTCATCCATGAGACAGACACACCTATTGGAAGCACAATATTGGTTAAAAACACTCATTGGACAAGAATAAGCTTAGGGAGGACGAAAATGACCAAAATGTTCTTCCAATGACACAAACACGCCTATTGAATGCTCACGATAGGTTAAAAACACTAATTGCACAAGAATAAGCCTAGGGAGGACGAAAATGACCAAAATGTTCATCCAATGACACAAACACACCTATTGGATGCACAAGATTGGTTTAAAACCATAATTGGACAAGAATAAGCCTAGGGAAGAAGAAAATGACCAAATTGTTCATCCAATGACACAAACACTCTTATTGGATGCACAAGATTGGTTAGAAACCCTTATTGGCCAAGAATAACCCTAGGGTGGACGAAAATGACCTAAATATTAAACCAATGACACAAATGAACTTATTGGATGCACAAGATTTGTTAAAAACTGTAATAAGTCAAGAATAATACTTGGGAGGACGAAAATGACCTAATTAATCATCCAATGATTCAAACACACCTGTTGGCTGCACAAGATTGGTTAAAAACCCTAATTGGACAAGAATTAGCCTAGACAGGACGTAAATGACCTACTTGTTCATCCAATGACACAAACACACCTATTGGATGCACAACATTGGTTAAAAACCTTGATTGGACATGAATAAGCCTAGGGAAGAAGAAAATGACCTAAATGATCATGCAATGACACAAACACACATATTGGATGCACAAGATTGGTTAAAAACCCTAACTGGACTAGAATAAGCCTAGGGAGGACGAAAATGACATAATTGTTCATCCAATGACAAAAGCACACCTATTGGATGATCAAGATTTGTTAAAAACCTTAATTGCGTAAGAATAAGCTTAGGGATGACGAAATGACGTAAATGATCAACAAATGACACAAACTTATCTTTTGGATGAACAAGACTGGTTAAAAACCTTAATTGGACAAGAGAAATCCCTGGGAGGATGGAAATGACCTAATTGTTAATCCAATGACACCAATGAACTTATTGGATGTACAAGATTGTTTCAAAACCCTAATTTGACAAGAATAAGCCTAGGCAGGAAGAAAATGACCTAAATGTTCATCCAATGACACAAACACACCTATTGGATGCACTACATTGGTTAAAAACCCTAATTGGACAAGAATAAGCCTAGGGAATACGAAAATGACCTAATTGTTCAACTAATGACACAAGCATACCGATTGGATGCACAAGATTGGTTAAAAACCCTAATTGGACTAGAATAAGCCTAGGTAGGACAAAAATAACCTAATTGTTCATCCAATGACACAACCACACCTATTCGATGCACAAGATTGGTTAAAAACCTTAATTGCATAAGAATAAGCTTAGGGAGAACGAAATGACCTAAGTGTTCATCCATGAGACAGACACACCTATTGGAAGCACAAGATTGGTTAAAAACACTCATTGGACAAGAATAAGCCTAGGGAGGACGAAAATGACCAAAATGTTCTTCCAATGACACAAACACGCCTATTGGATGCACAAGATTTCTTAAAAACCCTAATTGCATAAGTATAATCTTAGGGAGGAGTAACTGGCCTAAATGTTCATCCATGATACAAACACACCTATTGGATGCACACGATAGGTTAAAAACACTAATTGCACAAGAATAAGCCTAGGGAGGACGAAAATGACCAAAATGTTCATCCAATGACACAAACACACCTATTGGATGCACAAGATTTGTTTAAAACCATAATTGGACAAGAATAAGCCTAGGGAAGAAGAAAATGACCAAATTGTTCATCCAATGACACAAACACTCTTATTGGATGCACAAGATTGGTTAGAAACCCTTATTGGACAAGAATAATCCTAGGGTGGACGAAAATGACCTAAATATTAAACCAATGACACAAATGAACTTATTGGATGCACAAGATTTGTTAAAAACTGTAATAAGTCAAGAATAATACTTGGGAGGACGAAAATGACCTAATTAATCATCCAATGATTCAAACACACCTGTTGGCTGCACAAGATTGGTTAAAAACCCTAATTGGACAAGAATTAGCCTAGACAGGACGTAAATGACCTACTTGTTCATCCAATGACACAAACACACCTATTGGATGCACAACATTGGTTAAAAACCTTGATTGGACAAGAATAAGCCTAGGGAAGAAGAAAATGACCTAAATGATCATGCAATGACACAAACACACGTATTGGATGCACAAGATTGGTTAAAAACCCTAACTGGACAAGAATAAGCCTAGGGAGGACGAAAATGACCTAATTGTTCATCCAATGACAAAAACACACCTATTGGATGCACAAGATTGGTTAAAAACCTTAATTGCGTAAGAATAAGCTTAGGGATGACGAAATGACCTAAATGATCAACTAATGACCCAAACTTATCTTTTGGATGAACAAGACTGGTTAAAAACCTTAATTGGACAAGAGAAATCCCTGGGAGGATGGAAATGACCTAATTGTTAATCCAATGACAGCAATGAACTTATTGGATGTACAAGATTGTTTCAAAACCCTAATTGGACAAGAATAAGCCTAGGCAAGAAGAAAATGACCTAAATGTTCATCCAATGACACAAACACACCTATTGGATGCACATCATTGGTTAAAAACCCTAATTGGACAAGAATAAGCCTAGGGAATACGAAAATGACCTAATTGTTCAACTAATGACACAAGCATACCGATTGGATGCACAAGATTGGTTAAAAACCCTAATTGGACTAGAATAAGCCTAGGGAGGACGAAAATAACCTAATTGTTCATCCAATGACACAAACACACCTATTCGATGCACAAGATTGGTTAAAAACCTTAATTGCATAAGAATAAGCTTAGGGAGAATGAAATGACCTAAATGTTCATCCATGAGACAGACACACCTATTGGAATCACAAGATTGGTTAAAAACACTCATTGGACAAGAATAAGCTTAGGGAGGACGAAAATGACCAAAATGTTCTTCCAATGACACAAACACGCCTATTGAATGCACACGATAGGTTAAAAACACTAATTGCACAAGAATAAGCCTAGGGAGGACGAAAATGACCAAAATGTTCATCCAATGACACAAACACACCTATTGGATGCACAAGATTGGTTTAAAACCATAATTGGACAAGAATAAGCCTAGGGAGAACGAAAATGACCTAAATGTTTATCGAAAGACACAAACACACCTGTTGGAAGCACAAGATTGGTTAAAAACCCTAATTGGACAAGATTAAGCGTATGGAGGACGAAAATGACCTAAATGTTAATCCAACAACACAAAGGAACTTATGGGATGCACAAGATTGGTTAAAAATCCTAATTAGACAAGAATAAGCCTAGGGAGGAAGAAAATAACCTAAATGTTCATCCAATGTCACAAACACACCTATTGGATGCAGAAGATTGGTTCAAAACCCTAATTGGACAAGAATAAGCCTAGGGAGGACGAAAATGACCTAATTGTTCATCCAATGACACAAACACTCTTATTGGATGCACAAGATGTAAGCAATAAGCTTCCCTGATCTAGTTTTGATTTATGTACCAAACATACAAGTGCACATTAAATACTTGCTTGATCTAATGTTTTGAATGAGGAAACATTTCAGGCACACATGAAGACACTACAACACTTGGAACAATAGTTTGCAACTCACGGAATCAACCATAGTTGGAGGATGCACTTGAGGAAGATGCAGTCTTAGTATAGTTGTATTTAGTGTCTAGGTATCAAAGTTAAGTAATCAATCACTAGAGTCTCACACAAAACATGCCAATGAGTTTGTATCATTCATTCATGTGTTATGAAACTTAAAACTGCAAACACTCGATTGAACAATCGACTGCATGGGTTATCAATCGAATGGCACATAAACTGTCTTAAACAACTGAGGTCTGTAACAAGATCATTCGATTGTCCAGTCGATTGCACAATAGACTGCCAACTCGATTGATGCTCAAATTCAAGTTACAGAGAGCACTCAATCTGTGCCCACTCGATTGACGACTCGATTGGCAACTTGATTGTCTGCAGTATCTGAGTCATCTTGATCACGACAATCGATTGAACAATCGATTGATGCAATATTTCATATCACAGTGAGCACCCAGGTTTGAACAACTCGATTGCTCATTCGAGTGAAATGAAATTATGGCATCAGGTCTGAATCAGTGGATCATGACAATCGATTGAACAATCGATTGATGCAACATTTCATATCACAGTAAGCACCCAGTTGTGCCCAACTCGATTGCTCACTCGATTGAAAGTTTTTCATAGTATCAGGTCTGATTCAGAAACTTGATCAATCGATTGACCAATCAAGTGAAGCCTATATAATTCAAGATTCCAGAAACACAGAATATTCGACACTCGATGCAGCAATCGATTGTATCCTTACAAATTCGATTGGGCAATTGATTGTCCTGTGTCTGTCTTGAATATATATATGTGGTGCCTCAAAACTTTTTCAAGAACACACAACCACAACAAGAAAGAATACTTGCATAAAAACTTTTCACATTTTTCAGAACCTCTTGCTCTCAATCTTGCATATCTCTGAAAACACTTTGAAAGAAAAGTTTTTCCAACACACAAAAATACTCATTGGCAAATCAAATCTTTTGTGTGGTGCTAGAATGATTGAATATATTTCTTGATACTACTTTTCTTTGTTTGTAACAAAGACAATTCTTTGTAATTGAAGCTGTAACAAATCCAGTTTGGAAACTGGTGGCTATCCTTGTTGGTGTGGGTTCATCAAGAGGAAGTCTACTTTGATCTTGTGTGAGTTTGGGGATAAACTACAAGGATCAAAGGGGTGACAAGATAGAAGTGAAGGGAGTTAGATTGATAGGTCGTGTAGAAGACTGGAAAATCTGTAAAAGTACTCGAATTCATTCTATAGTGAAAAAAAGCTGGAATCATGATTATGATTACATGACTGGATGTAGGCCGTTGGATCAACGGCTGAACCAGGATAAATCTTGGTGCAATCTTTCCTATCCCTCTTCTCTTTAATATTCAGCATTGTTAAATTGCTTGTTTTGCATGCTCCTTGAACAAATCTTGTATGTGATTTTAAGTTTCCGCTGTGTTTGTAAATTGTATGATTAGGGCATAATTGGAATTGGGAATTATGTTTAACTACTTGGAGTTGATCTTAATTCTCTTGTTATTAATCAAAAAGAAGTCATAATTTTCCAACACAAGATTGGTTAGAAACCCTTATTGGACAAGAATAACCCTAGGGAGGACGAAAATGACCTAAATATTAATCCAATGACACAAATGAACTTATTGGGTGCACAATGTTTATTAAAAACCGTAATAAGTCAAGAATAAGCCTTGGGATGACGAAAATGACCTAATTGTTCATCCAATGACAAAAACACACCTATTGGATGCACAAGATTGGTTAAAAACCCTAATTGGACAAGAATTAGCCTAGGCAGGACGAAAATGACCTAAAGGTTCATCCAATGACACAAACACACCTATTGGATGCACAATATTGGTTAAAAACCCTAATTGTACAAGAATAAGCCTAAGGAAGAAGAAAATGACCAAATTGTTCATGCAATGACACAAACACTCTTATTGGATTCACAAGATTGGTTAGAAACCCTTATTGGACAAGAATAACCCTAGGGAGGACGAAAACGACCTAAATATTAATCCAATGACACAAATGAACTTATTGGGTGCACAATGTTTGTTAAAAACCGTAACAAGTCAAGAATAAGCCTTGGGATGACGAAAATGACCGAATTGTTCATCCAATGACAAAAACACACCTATTGGATGCACAAGATTGGTTAAAAACCCTAATTCGACAAGAATTAGCCTAGGCAACACGAAAACGACCTAAATGTTCATCCAATGACACAAACACATCTATTGGATGCACAAGATTGGTTAAAAATCCTAATTGGACAAGAATAAGCCTAGGGAAGAAGAAAATGACCAAATTGTTCATCCAATGACACAAACACTCTTATTGGATGCACAAGATTGGTTAGAAACCCTTATTGGATAAGAATCACCCTAGGGAGGATGAAAATGACCTAAATATTAATCCAATGACACAAATGAACTTATTGGATGCACAAGATTTGTTACAAACTGTTACAAGTCTAGAATAAGCCTTGGGAGGACGAAAATGACCTAATTGTTCATCCAATGATTCAAACACACCTGTTGGCTGTACAAGATTGGTTAAAAACCCTAATTGGACAAGAATTAGCCTAGACATGACGAAAATGACCTAAATGTTCATCCAATGACACAAACACACCTATTGGATGGACAAGATTTGTTAAAAATCCTAATTGGACAAGAATAAGCCTAGGGAAGAAGAAAATGACCAAATTGTTCAACCAATGACACAAACACTCTTATTGGCTGCACTAGATTGGTTAGAAACCCTTATTGGACAAGAATAATCCTAGGGCGGACGAAAATGACCTAAATATTAATCCAATGACACAAATGAACTTATTGGATGCACAAGATTTGTTAAAAACTGTAATAAGTCAAGAACAAGCCTTGGGAGGACGAAAATGACCTACTTATTCGTCCAATGACACAAACACACCTATTGGATGCACAAGATTGGTTAAAAACCCTGATTGGACAAGAATAAGCCTAGGGAAGAAGAAAATGACTTAAATGTTCATCCAAAGACACAAACACACCTATTGGATGCACAAGATTGGTTAAAAACCGTAATTGGACAAGATTAAGCGTATGGAGGACGAAAATGACCTAAATGTTAATCCAATAACACAAAGGAACTTATGGGATGCACAAGATTGGTTAAAAATCCTAATTGGACAAGAAAAAGCCTAGGGAGGAAGAAAATAACCTAAATGTTCATCCAATGTCACAAACACACCTATTGGATGCAGAAGATTGGTTCAAAACCCTAATTGGACAAGAATAAGCCTAGGGAGGACGTAAATGACCTAATTGTTCATCCAATGACACAAACACTCTTATTGGACAAGAATAACCCTAGGGAGGACGTAAATGACCTAAATATTAATCCAATGACACGAATTAACCTATTGGGTGCACAAGGTTTGTTAAAAACCGTAATAAGTCAAGAATAAGCCTTGGGATGACGAAAATGACCTAACTGTTCATCCAATGACAAAAAGACACCTATTGGATGCACAAGATTGGATAAAAACCCTAATTGGACAAGAATAAGCATAGGGAAGAAGAAAATGACCAAATTGTTCATCCAATGACACAAACAATCTTATTGGATGCACAAGATTGGTTAGAAACCCTTATTGGACAAGAATAACCCTAGGGAGGACGAAAATGACCTAAATATTAATCCAATGACACCAATGAACTTATTGGGTGCACAATGTTTGTTAAAAACCGTAATAAGTCAAGAATAAGCCTTGGGATGACGAAAATGACCGAATTGTTCATCCAATGACAAAAACACACCTATTGGATACACAATATTGGTTAAAAACCCTAATTCGACAAGAATTAGCCTAGGCAGCACGAAAATGACCGAAATGTTCATCCAATAACACAAACACACCTATTGGATGCACAAGATTTGTTAAAAACCCTAATTGGACAAGAATAAGCCTAGGGAAGAAGAAAATGACCAAATTGTTCATCCAATGACACAAACACTCTTATTGGATGCACAAGATTGGTTAGAAACCCTTATTGGACAAGAATAACCCTAGGGAGGACGAAAATGACCTAAATATTAATCCAATGACACAAATGAACTTATTGGATGCACAAGATTTGTTAAAAACTGTAATAAGTCTAGAATAAGCCTTGGGAGGACGAAAATGACCTAATTGTTCGTCCAATGATACAAACACACCTGTTGGCTGCACAAGATTGGTGAAAAACCCTAATTGGACAAGAATTAGCCTAGGAAGGACGAAAATGACCTAAATGTTCATCCAATGACACAAACACACCTTTTGGATGCACAAGATTGGTTAAATACCCTAATTGGAAAAGAATTAGCCTAGGCAGCACGAAAATGACCTAAATGTTCATCCAATGATTTAAACACACCTATTGGATGCACAAGATTGGTTAAAAACCCTAATTGGACAAGAATAAGCCTACGGAAGAAGAAAATGACCAAATTGTTCATCCAGTGACACAAACACTCTTATTGGATGCACAAGATTGGTTAGAAACCCTTATTGGACAAGAATAACCCTAGGGAGGACGAAATGACCTAAATATTAATCCAATGACACAAATGAACTTATTAGATCCACAAGGTTTGTTAAAAACCGTAATAAGTCAAGAATAAGCCTTGGGATGACGAAAATGACCTAATTGTTCATCCAATGACAAAAAGACACCTATTGGATGCACAAGATTGGTTAAAAACCCTAATTGGACAGGAATTAGCCTAGGCAGCACAAAAATTACCTAAATGTTCATCCAATGACACAAATACACGTATTGGATGCACAAGATTGGTTAAAAACCCTAATTGGACAAGAATAAGCCTAGGGAAGAAGAAAATGACCAAATTGTTCATCCAATGGCACAAACACTCTTATTGGATGCACAAGATAGGTTAGAAACCCTTATTGGACAAGAATAACCCTAGGGTGGACGAAAAAGACCTAAATATTAAACCAATGACACAAATGAACTAATTGGATGCACAAGATTTGTTAAAAACTGTAATAAGTCAAGAATAATACTTAGGAGGACGAAAATGACCTAATTGTTCATCCAATGATTCAAACACACCTGTTGGCTGCACAAGATTGGTTAAAAACCCTAATTGGACAAGAATTAGCCTAGACAGGACGTAAATGACCTACTTGTTCATACAATGACACAAACACACCTATTGGATGCACGACATTGGTTAAAAACCTTGATTGGACAAGAATAAGCCTTGGGAAGAAGAAAATGACCTAAATGATCATGCAATGACACAAACACACGTATTGGATGCACAAGATTGGTTAAAAACCCTAACTGGACTAGAATAAGCCTAGGGAGGACGAAAATGACCTAATTGTTCATCCAATGACAAAAACACACCTATTGGATGCACAAGATTGGTTAAAAACCTTAATTGCGTAAGAATAAGCTTAGGGATGACGAAATGACCTAAATGATCAACTAATGACACAAACTTATCTTTTGGATGAACAAGACTGGTTAAAAACCTTAATTGGACAAGAGAAATCCCTGGGAGGATGGAAATGACCTAATTGTTAATCCAATGACACCAATTAACTTATTGGATGTACAAGATTGTTTCAAAACCCTAATTGGACAAGAATAAGCCTAGGCAGGAAGAAAATGACCTAAATGTTCATCCAATGACACCAACACACCTATTGGATGCACAACATTTGTTAAAAACCCTATTTGGACAAGAATAAGCCTAGGGAATACGAAAATGACCTAATTGTTCAACGAATGACACAAGCATACCGATTGGATGCACAAGATTGGTTAAAAACCCTAATTGGACTAGAATAAGCCTAGGTAGGACAAAAATAACCTAATTGTTCATCCAATGACACAACCACACCTATTCGATGCACAAGATTGGTTAAAAACCTTAATTGCATAAGAATAAGCTTAGGGAGAACGAAATGACCTAAATGTTCATCCATGAGACAGACACACCTATTGGAAGCACAAGATTGGTTAAAAACACTCATTGGACAAGAATAAGCCTAGGGAGGACGAAAATGACCAAAATGTTCTTCCAATGACACAAACACGCCTATTGGATGCACAAGATTTCTTAAAAACCCTAATTGCATAAGTATAATCTTAGGGAGGAGTAACTGACCTAAATGTTCATCCATGATACAAACACACCTATTGGATGCACACGATAGGTTAAAAACACTAGCTGCACAAGAATAAGCCTAGGGAGGACGAAAATGACCAAAATGTTCATCCAATGACACAAACACACCTATTGGATGCACAAGATTGGTTTAAAACCATAATTGGACAAGAATAAGCCTAGGGAAGAAGAAAATGACCAAATTGTTCATCCAATGACACAAACACTCTTATTGGATGCACAAGATTGGTTAGAAACCCTTATTGGACAAGAATAACCCTAGGGTGGACGAAAATGACCTAAATATTAAACCAATGACGCAAATGAACTTATTGGATGCACAAGGTTTGTTAAAAACTGTAAAAAGTCAAGAATAATACTTGGGAGGACGAAAATGACCTAATTGTTCATCCAATGATTCAAACACACCTGTTGGCTGCACAAGATTGGTTAAAAACCCTAATTGGACAAGAATTAGCCTAGACAGGACGTAAATGACCTACTTGTTCATACAATGACACAAACACACCTATTGGATGCACGACATTGGTTAAAAACCTTGATTGGACAAGAATAAGCCTTGGGAAGAAGAAAATGACCTAAATGATCATGCAATGACACAAACACACGTATTGGATGCACAAGATTGGTTAAAAACCCTAACTGGACTAGAATAAGCCTAGGGAGGACGAAAATGACCTAATTGTTCATCCAATGACAAAAACACACCTATTGGATGCACAAGATTGGTTAAAAACCTTAATTGCGTAAGAATAAGCTTAGGGATGACGAAATGACCTAAATGATCAACTAATGACACAAACTTATCTTTTGGATGAACAAGACTGGTTAAAAACCTTAATTGGACAAGAGAAATCCCTGGGAGGATGGAAATGACCTAATTGTTAATCCAATGACACCAATTAACTTATTGGATGTACAAGATTGTTTCAAAACCCTAATTGGACAAGAATAAGCCTAGGCAGGAAGAAAATGACCTAAATGTTCATCCAATGACACCAACACACCTATTGGATGCACAACATTTGTTAAAAACCCTATTTGGACAAGAATAAGCCTAGGGAATACGAAAATGACCTAATTGTTCAACGAATGACACAAGCATACCGATTGGATGCACAAGATTGGTTAAAAACCCTAATTGGACTAGAATAAGCCTAGGTAGGACAAAAATAACCTAATTGTTCATCCAATGACACAACCACACCTATTCGATGCACAAGATTGGTTAAAAACCTTAATTGCATAAGAATAAGCTTAGGGAGAACGAAATGACCTAAATGTTCATCCATGAGACAGACACACCTATTGGAAGCACAAGATTGGTTAAAAACACTCATTGGACAAGAATAAGCCTAGGGAGGACGAAAATGACCAAAATGTTCTTCCAATGACACAAACACGCCTATTGGATGCACAAGATTTCTTAAAAACCCTAATTGCATAAGTATAATCTTAGGGAGGAGTAACTGACCTAAATGTTCATCCATGATACAAACACACCTATTGGATGCACACGATAGGTTAAAAACACTAGCTGCACAAGAATAAGCCTAGGGAGGACGAAAATGACCAAAATGTTCATCCAATGACACAAACACACCTATTGGATGCACAAGATTGGTTTAAAACCATAATTGGACAAGAATAAGCCTAGGGAAGAAGAAAATGACCAAATTGTTCATCCAATGACACAAACACTCTTATTGGATGCACAAGATTGGTTAGAAACCCTTATTGGACAAGAATAACCCTAGGGTGGACGAAAATGACCTAAATATTAAACCAATGACGCAAATGAACTTATTGGATGCACAAGGTTTGTTAAAAACTGTAAAAAGTCAAGAATAATACTTGGGAGGACGAAAATGACCTAATTGTTCATCCAATGATTCAAACACACCTGTTGGCTGCACAAGATTGGTTAAAAACCCTAATTGGACAAGAATTAGCCTAGACAGGACGTAAATGACCTACTTGTTCATACAATGACACAAACACACCTATTGGATGCACGACATTGGTTAAAAACCTTGATTGGACAAGAATAAGCCTTGGGAAGAAGAAAATGACCTAAATGATCATGCAATGACACAAACACACGTATTGGATGCACAAGATTGGTTAAAAACCCTAACTGGACTAGAATAAGCCTAGGGAGGACGAAAATGACCTAATTGTTCATCCAATGACAAAAACACACCTATTGGATGCACAAGATTGGTTAAAAACCTTAATTGCGTAAGAATAAGCTTAGGGATGACGAAATGACCTAAATGATCAACTAATGACACAAAGTTATCTTTTGGATGAACAAGACTGGTTAAAAACCTTAATTGGACAAGAGAAATCCCTAGGAGGATGGAAATGACCTAATTGTTAATCCAATGACACCAATTAACTTATTGGATGTACAAGATTGTTTCAAAACCCTAATTGGACAAGAATAAGCCTAGGCAGGAAGAAAATGACCTAAATGTTCATCCAATGACACCAACACACCTATTGGATGCACAACATTTGTTAAAAACCCTATTTGGACAAGAATAAGCCTAGGGAATACGAAAATGACCTAATTGTTCAACGAATGACACAAGCATACCGATTGGATGCACAAGATTGGTTAAAAACCCTAATTGGACTAGAATAAGCCTAGGTAGGACAAAAATAACCTAATTGTTCATCCAATGACACAACCACACCTATTCGATGCACAAGATTGGTTAAAAACCTTAATTGCATAAGAATAAGCTTAGGGAGAACGAAATGACCTAAATGTTCATCCATGAGACAGACACACCTATTGGAAGCACAAGATTGGTTAAAAACACTCATTGGACAAGAATAAGCCTAGGGAGGACGAAAATGACCAAAATGTTCTTCCAATGACACAAACACGCCTATTGGATGCACAAGATTTCTTAAAAACCCTAATTGCATAAGTATAATCTTAGGGAGGAGTAACTGACCTAAATGTTCATCCATGATACAAACACACCTATTGGATGCACACGATAGGTTAAAAACACTAGCTGCACAAGAATAAGCCTAGGGAGGACGAAAATGACCAAAATGTTCATCCAATGACACAAACACACCTATTGGATGCACAAGATTGGTTTAAAACCATAATTGGACAAGAATAAGCCTAGGGAAGAAGAAAATGACCAAATTGTTCATCCAATGACACAAACACTCTTATTGGATGCACAAGATTGGTTAGAAAACCTTATTGGACAAGAATAACCCTAGGGTGGACGAAAATGACCTACATATTAAACCAATGACGCAAATGAACTTATTGGATGCACAAGGTTTGTTAAAAACTGTAAAAAGTCAAGAATAATACTTGGGAGGACGAAAATGACCTAATTGTTCATCCAATGATTCAAACACACCTGTTGGCTGCACAAGATTGGTTAAAAACCCTAATTGGACAAGAATTAGCCTAGACAGGACGTAAATGACCTACTTGTTCATACAATGACACAAACACACCTATTGGATGCACGACATTGGTTAAAAACCTTGATTGGACAAGAATAAGCCTTGGGAAGAAGAAAATGACCTAAATGATCATGCAATGACACAAACACACGTATTGGATGCACAAGATTGGTTAAAAACCCTAACTGGACTAGAATAAGCCTAGGGAGGACGAAAATGACCTAATTGTTCATCCAATGACAAAAACACACCTATTGGATGCACAAGATTGGTTAAAAACCTTAATTGCGTAAGAATAAGCTTAGGGATGACGAAATGACCTAAATGATCAACTAATGACACAAAGTTATCTTTTGGATGAACAAGACTGGTTAAAAACCTTAATTGGACAAGAGAAATCCCTGGGAGGATGGAAATGACCTAATTGTTAATCCAATGACACCAATTAACTTATTGGATGTACAAGATTGTTTCAAAACCCTAATTGGACAAGAATAAGCCTAGGCAGGAAGAAAATGACCTAAATGTTCATCCAATGACACCAACACACCTATTGGATGCACAACATTTGTTAAAAACCCTATTTGGACAAGAATAAGCCTAGGGAATACGAAAATGACCTAATTGTTCAACGAATGACACAAGCATACCGATTGGATGCACAAGATTGGTTAAAAACCCTAATTGGACTAGAATAAGCCAAGGTAGGACAAAAATAACCTAATTGTTCATCCAATGACACAACCACACCTATTCGATGCACAAGATTGGTTAAAAACCTTAATTGCATAAGAATAAGCTTAGGGAGAACGAAATGACCTAAATGTTCATCCATGAGACAGACACACCTATTGGAAGCACAAGATTGGTTAAAAACACTCATTGGACAAGAATAAGCCTAGGGAGGACGAAAATGACCAAAATGTTCTTCCAATGACACAAACACGCCTATTGGATGCACAAGATTTCTTAAAAACCCTAATTGCATAAGTATAATCTTAGGGAGGAGTAACTGACCTAAATGTTCATCCATGATACAAACACACCTATTGGATGCACACGATAGGTTAAAAACACTAATTGCACAAGAATAAGCCTAGGGAGGACGAAAATGACCAAAATGTTCATCCAATGACACAAACACACCTATTGGATGCACAAGATTGGTTTAAAACCATAATTGGACAAGAATAAGCCTAGGGAAGAAGAAAATGACCAAATTGTTCATCCAATGACACAAACACTCTTATTGGATGCACAAGATTGGTTAGAAACCCTTATTGGACAAGAATAACCCTAGGATGGACGAAAATGACCTAAATATTAAACCAATGACACAAATGAACTTATTGGATGCACAAGATTTGTTAAAAACTGTAATAATCAAGAATAATACTTGGGAGGACGAAAATGACCTAATTAATCATCCAATGATTCAAACACACCTGTTGGCTGCACAAGATTGGTTAAAAACCCTAATTGGACAAGAATTAGCCTAGACAGGACGTAAATGACCTACTTGTTCATCCAATGACACAAACACACCTATTGGATGCACAACATTGGTTAAAAACCTTGATTGGACAAGAATAAGCCTAGGGAAGAAGAAAATGACCTAAATGATCATGCAATGACACAAACACACGTATTGGATGCACAAGATTGGTTAAAAACCCTAACTGGACAAGAATAAGCCTAGGGAGGACGAAAATGACCTAATTGTTCATCCAATGACAAAAACACACCTATTGGATGCACAAGATTGGTTAAAAACCTTAATTGCGTAAGAATAAGCTTAGGGATGACGAAATGACCTAAATGATCAACTAATGACACAAACTTATCTTTTGGATGAACAAGACTGGTTAAAAACCTTAATTGGACAAGAGAAATCCCTGGGAGGATGGAAATGACCTAATTGTTAATCCAATGACACCAATGAACTTATTGGATGTACAAGATTGTTTCAAAACCCTAATTGGACAAGAATAAGCCTAGGCAGGAAGAAAATGACCTAAATGTTCATCCAATGACACAAACACACCTATTGGATGCACAACATTAGTTAAAAACCCTAATTGGACAAGAATAAGCCTAGGGAATACAAAAATGACCTAATTGCTCAACTAATGACACAAGCATACCGATTGGATGCACAAGATTGGTTAAAAACCCTAATTGGACTAGAATAAGCCTAGGGAGGACGAAAATAACCTAATTGTTCATCCAATGACACAAACACACCTATTCGATGCACAAGATTGGTTAAAAACCTTAATTGCATAAGAATAAGCTTAGGGAGAATGAAATGACCTAAATGTTCATCCATGAGACAGACACACCTATTGGAAGCACAAGATTGGTTAAAAACACTCATTGGACAAGAATAAGCTTAGGGAGGACAAAAATGACCAAAATGTTCTTCCAATGACACAAACATGCCTATTGAATGCACACGATAGGTTAAAAACACTAATTGCACAAGAATAAGCCTAGGGAGGACGAAAATGACCAAAATGTTCATCCAATGACACAAACACACCTATTGGATGCACAAGATTGGTTTAAAACCATAATTGGACAAGAATAAGCCTAGGGAGAACGAAAATGACCTAAATGTTCATCGAAAGACACAAACACACCTATTGGATGCACAAGATTGGTTAAAAACACTAATTGCACAAGATTTGTTAAAAACTGTAATAAGTCAAGAATAAGCCTTGGGAGGACGAAAATGACCTACTTGTTCACCCAATCACACAAACACACCTATTGGATGCACAAGATTGGTTAAAAACCCTGATTGGACCAGAATAAGCCTAGGGAAGAAGAAAATGACTTAAATGATCATGCAATGACACAAACACACGTATTGGATGCACAAGATTGGTTAAAAACCCTAATTGGACTAGAATAAGCCTAGGGTGGACAAAAATGCTCTAATTGTTCGTCCAATGACAAAAACACACCTATTGGATGCACAAGATTGGTTAAAAACCCTAATTGGACTAGAATAAGCCTAGGGAGGACGAAAATGCCCTAATTGTTCATCCAATGACAAAAACACACCTATTGGATGCACAAGATTGGTTAAAAACCTTAATTGCATAAGAATAAGCTTAGGGAGGACGAAATGACCTAAATATTCAACTAATGACACAAACATATCTATTGGATGCACAAGATTGGTTAAAAACCCTAATTGGACAAGAGAAATCCAAGGGAAGACGGAAATGACCTAATTGTTAATCCAATGACACCAATGAACTTATTGGATGTACAAGATTGTTTAAAAACCCTAATTGGACAAGAATACGCCTAGGGAGTAAGAAAATGAACTAAATGTTCATCCAATGACAAAAACACACCTATTGGATGCACAACATTGGTTAAAAACCCTAATAGGACAAGAATAAGCCTAGGGATGACAAAAATGACCTAATTGTTCAACTAATGACACAAGCATATCGATTGGATGCACAAGATTGGTCAAAAACCCTAATTGGACTAGAATAAGCCTAGGGAGGGCGAGAATGACCTAATTGTTCATCCAATGACACAAACATGCCTATTGGATGCACAAGATTGGTTAAAAACCCTAATTGGACAAGAATAAGCTTAGGGAAGATGAAAATGACCTAAATGATCAAGCAATGACACGAACGCACATATTGCATGCACAAGATTGGTTAAAAACCCTAATTGGACTAGAATAAGCCTAGGGAGGAAGAAAATGACCAAATTGTTCATCCAATGACAAAAACACACCTATTGGATGCACAAGATTGGTTAAAAACCTTAATTGCATAAGAATAAGCTTAGGGAGGACGAAGTGACCTAAATGTTCAACTAATGACTCAAACTTATCTATTGGATGCACAAGATTGGTTAAAAACCCTAATTGGACAAGAGAAATCCAAGGGAGGATGGAAATGACCTAATTGTTAATCCAATGACACAAATGAACTTATTGGATGTACAAGATTGTTTAAAAACCCTAATTGGACAAGAATAAGCCTATGGAGGAAGAAAATGACCTCAATGTTCATCCAATGACAGAAACACACCTATTGGATGCACAACATTGGTTAAAAACCCTAATTGGACAAGAATAAGCCTAGGGATGACGAAAATGACCTAATTGTTCAACTAACGACACAAGCATACCGATTGGATGCACAAGATTGGTCAAAAACCCTAATTGGACTAGAATAAGCCTAGGGAGGACGAAAATGACCTAATTGTTCATCCAATGACACAAACACACCTACTCGATGCACAAGATTGGTTAAAAACCTTAATTGCATAAGAATAAGCTTAGGGAGGACGAAATGACCTAAATGTTCATCCATGACACAGACACACCTATTGGAAGCACAAGATTGGTTAAAAACACTAATTGGACAAGAATAAGCATAGGGAGGACGAAAATGACCAAAATGTTCATCCAATGATAAAAACACACCTATTGGATGCACCAGATTGGTTTAAAACCATAATTGCATAAGTATAAGCTTAGGGAGGACTAACTGACCTAAATGTTCATCCATGACACAAACACACCTATTGGATGCACAAGATTGGTTAAAAACACTAATTGCACAAGAATAAGCCTATGGAGGACGAAAATGACCAAAATATTCATCCAATGACACAAACACACCTATTGCTTGCACAAGATAGGTTTAAAACCCTAATTGGACAAGAATAAGCCTAGGGAGAACGAAAATGACCTAAATGTTCATCCAAAGACACAAACACACCTATTGGATGCACAAGATTGGTTAAAACCCTTATTGGACAAGAATAAGCCAAGGGAGGACGAAAAAGACCAAACTATTCATCGAATGACACAAACACACCTATTGGATGCACAAGATTGGTTTAAAACCCTAATTGCATAAGTATAATCTTAGGGAGGAATAACTGACCTAAATGTTCATCCATGACACAAACACACCTATTGGATGCACAAGATTGGTTAAAAACACTAATTGCACAAGAATAAGCCTATGGAGGACGAAAATGACCAAAATATTCATCCAATGACACAAACACACCTATTGCTTGCACAAGATAGGTTTAAAACCCTAATTGGACAAGAATAAGCCTAGGGAGAACGAAAATGACCTAAATGTTCATCCAAAGACACAAACACACCTATTGGATGCACAAGATTGGTTAAAACCCTTATTGGACAAGAATAAGCCAAGGGAGGACGAAAAAGACCAAACTATTCATCGAATGACACAAACACACCTATTGGATGCACAAGATTGGTTTAAAACCCTAATTGCATAAGTATAATCTTAGGGAGGAATAACTGACCTAAATGTTCATCCATGACACAAACACACCTATTGGATGCACAAGATTGGTTAAAAACACTAATTGCACAAGAATAAGCCTAGGGAGGACGAAAATGACCAAAATGTTCATCCAATGATACAAACACACCTGTTGGATGCACAAGATTTGTTAAAAACTGTTATAAGTCAAGAATAAGCCTTGGGAGGACGAAAATGACCTACTTGTTCATCCAATGACACAAACACACCTATTGGAGGCACAAGATTGGTAAAAAAACCCTGATTGGACAAGAATAAGCCTAGGGAAGAAGAAAATGACCTAAATGATCATGCAATGACACAAACACACGTATTGGATGCACAAGATTGGTTTAAAACCCTAATTGCATAAGTATAATCTTAGGGAGGAATAACTGACCTAAATGTTCATCCACGACACAAACACACCTATTGGATGCACAAGATTGGTTAAAAACACTAATTGCACAAGAATAAGCCTAGGGAGGACGAAAATGACCAAAATGTTCATCCAATGATACAAACACACCTATTGGATGCACAAGATTGGTGTAAAACCCAAATTGGACAAGAATAAGCCTAGGGAGAACGAAAATGACCTAAATGTTCATCCAATGACACAAACACACCTATTCGATGCACAAGATTGGTTAAAAACCTTAATTGCATAAGAATAAGCTTAGGGAGGACGAAATGACCTAAATGTTCATCCATGACACAGACACACCTATTGGAAGCACAAGATTGGTTAAAAACACTAATTGGACAAGAATAAGCATAGGGAGGACGAAAATGACCAAAATGTTCATCCAATGACACAAACACACCTATTGGATGCACAAGATTGGTTTAAAACCATAATTGCATAAGTATAAGCTTAGGGAGGACTAACTGACCTAAATGTTCATCCAGGACACAAACACACCTATTGGATGCACAAGATTGGTTAAAAACACTAATTGCACAAGAATAAGCCTATGGAGGACGAAAATGACCAAAATATTCATCGAATGACACAAACACACCTATTGCATGCACAAGATAGGTTTAAAACCCTAATTGGACAAGTATAAGCCTAGGGAGAACGAAAATGACCTAAATGTTCATCCAAAGACACAAACACACCTATTGGATGCACAAGATTGGTTAAAACCCTTATTGGACAAGAATAAGCCAAGGGAGGACGAAAATGACCAAACTGTTCATCGAATGACACAAACACACCTATTGGATGCACAAGATTGGTTTAAAACCCTAATTGCATAAGTATAATCTTAGGGAGGAATAACTGACCTAAATGTTCATCCATGACACAAACACACCTATTGGATGCACAAGATTGGTTAAAAACACTAATTGCACAAGAATAAGCCTAGAGAGGACGAAAATGACCAAAATGTTCATCCAATGACAGAAACACACCTATTGGATGCACAAGATTGGTGTAAAACCCAAATTGGACAAGAATAAGCCTAGGGAGAACGAAAATGACCTAAATGTTCATCCAATGACACAAACACACCTATTCGATGCACAAGATTGGTTAAAAACCTCAATTGCATAAGAATAAGCTTAGGGAGGATGAAATGACCTAAATGTTCATCCATGACACAGACACACCTATTGGAAGCACAAGATGGGTTAAAAACACTAATTGGACAAGAATAAGCATAGGGAGGACGAAAATGACCAAAATGTTCATCCAATGACACAAACACACCTATTGGATGCACAAGATTGGTTTAAAACCATAATTGCATAAGTATAAGCTTAGGGAGGACTAACTGACCTAAATGTTCATCCAGGACACAAACACACCTATTGGATGCACAAGATTAGTTAAAAACACTAATTGCACAAGAATAAGCCTATGGAGGACGAAAATGACCAAAATATTCATCCAATGACACAAACACACCTATTGCGTGCACAAGATAGGTTTAAAACCCTAATTGGACAAGTATAAGCCTAGGGAGAACGAAAATGACCTAAATGTTCATTCAAAGACACAAACACACCTATTGGATGCACAAGATTGGTTAAAACCCTTATTGGACAAGAATAAGCCAAGGGAGGACGAAAATGACCAAACTGTTCATCGAATGACACAAACACACCTATTGGATGCACAAGATTGGTTTAAAACCCTAATTGGACTAGAATAAGCCTAGGGAGGACGAAAATGCCCTAATTGTTCATCCAATGACAAAAACACACCTATTGGATGCACAAGATTGGGTGAAAACCTTAATTGCATAAGAATAAGCATAGGGAGGACGAAATGACCTAAATATTCAACTAATGACACAAACATATCTATTGGATGCACAAGATTGGTTAAAAACCCTAATTGGACAAGAGAAATCCAAGGGAAGAAGGAAATGACCTAATTGTTAATCCAATGACACCAATGAACTTATTGGATGTACAAGATTGTTTAAAAACCCTAATTGGACAAGAATAAGCCTAGGGAGTAAGAAAATGAACTAAATGTTCATCCAATGACAAAAACACACCTATTGGATGCACAACATTGGTTAAAAACCCTAATAGGACAAGAATAAGCCAAAGGATGACAAAAATGACCTTATTGTTCAACTAATGACACAAGCATACCGATTGGATGCACAAGATTGGTCAAAAACCCTAATTGGACTAGAATAAGCCTAGGGAGGGCGAAAATGACCTAATTGTTCATCCAATGACACAAACATGCCTATTGGATGCACAAGATTGGTTAAAAACCCTAATTGGACAAGAATAAGCCTAGGGAAGAAGAAAATGACCTAAATGATCAAGCAATGACACGAACGCACGTATTGCATGCACAAGATTGGTTAAAAACCCTAATTGGACTAGAATAAGCCTAGGGAGGAAGAAAATGACCTAATTGTTCATCCAATGACAAAAACACACCTATTGGATGCAGAAAATTGGTTAAAAACCTTAATTGCGTAAGAATAAGCTTAGGGAGGACGAAATGACCTAAATGTTCAACTAATGACTCAAACTTATCTATTGGATGCACAAGATTGGTTAAAAACCCTAATTGGACAAGGGAAATCCAAGGGAGGATGGAAATGACCTAATTGTTAATCCAATGACACAAATGAACTTATTGGATGTACAAGATTGTTTAAAAACCCTAATGGGACAAGAATAAACCTATGGAGGAAGAAAATGACCTCAATGTTCATCCAATGACAGAAACACACCTATTGGATGCACAACATTGGTTAAAAACTCTAATTGGACAAGAATAAGCCTAGGGATGACGAAAATGACCTAATTGTTCAACTAATGACACTAGCATACCGATTGGATGCACAAGATTGGTCAAAAACCCTAATTGGACTAGAATAAGCCTAGGGAGGACGAAAATGACCTAATTGTTCATCCAATGACACAAACACACCTACTCGATGCACAAGATTGGTTAAAAACCTTAATTGCATAAGAATAAGCTTAGGGAGTACGAAATGACCTAAATGTTCATCCATGACACAAACACACCTATTGGAAGCACAAGATTGGTTAAAAACACTAATTGGACAAGAATAAGGATAGGGAGGAGGAAAATGACCGAAATGTTCATCCAATGACATAAACACACCTATTGGATGCACAAGATTGGTTTATAACCATAATTGCGTAAGTATAAGCTTAGGGAGGACTAACTGACCTAAATGTTCATCCAAGACACAAACACACCTATTGGATGCACAAGATTGGTTAAAAACACTAATTGCACAAGAATAAGCCTATGGAGGACGAAAATGACCAAAATATTCATCCAATGACACAAACACACCTATTGCATGCACAAGATAGGTTTAAAACCCTAATTGGACAAGAATAAGCCTAGGGAGAACGAAAATGACCTAAATGTTCATCCAAAGACACAAACACACCTATTGGATGCACAAGATTGGTTAAAACCCTTATTGGACAAGAATAAGCCAAGGGAGGACGAAAATGACCAAACTGTTCATCGAATGACACAAACACACCTATTGGATGCACAAGATTGGTTTAAAACACTAATTGCATAAGTATAATCTTAGGGAGGAATAACTGACCTAAATGTTCATCCATGACACAAACACACCTATTGGATGCACAAGATTGGTTAAAAACACTAATTGCACAAGAATAAGCCTAGGGAGGATGAAAATGACCAAAATGTTCATCCAATGACACAAACAAACCTATTGGATGCACATGATTGGTTTAATACCCTAATTGGACAAGAATAAGCCTAGGGAGAACGAAAATGACCTAAATGTTCATCCAATGACACAAACACACCTATTCGATGCACAAGATTGGTTAAAAACCTCAATTGCATAAGAATAAGCTTAGGGAGGATGAAATGACCTAAATGTTCATCCATGACACAGACACACCTATTGGAAGCACAAGATGGGTTAAAAACACTAATTGGACAAGAATAAGCATAGGGAGGACGAAAATGACCAAAATGTTCATCCAATGACACAAACACACCTATTGGATGCACAAGATTGGTTTAAAACCATAATTGCATAAGTATAAGCTTAGGGAGGACTAACTGACCTAAATGTTCATCCAGGACACAAACACACCTATTGGATGCACAAGATTAGTTAAAAACACTAATTGCACAAGAATAAGCCTATGGAGGACGAAAATGACCAAAATATTCATCCAATGACACAAACACACCTATTGCGTGCACAAGATAGGTTTAAAACCCTAATTGGACAAGTATAAGCCTAGGGAGAACGAAAATGACCTAAATGTTCATTCAAAGACACAAACACACCTATTGGATGCACAAGATTGGTTAAAACCCTTATTGGACAAGAATAAGCCAAGGGAGGACGAAAATGACCAAACTGTTCATCGA
>JBBPBT010001350.1:302746-375930 GCA_037974875.1 Cicer bijugum | reverse complement strand
TGCACAAGATTGGTTAAAAACCTTAATTGCATAAGAATAAGCTTAGGGAGGACGAAATGACCTAAATGTTCATCCGTGACACAGACACACCTATTGGAAGCACAAGATGGGTTAAAAACAATAATTGGACAAGAATAAGCCTAGGGAGGACGAAAATATCCAAAATGTTCATCCAATGACACAAACAGCCTATTGGATGCACAAGATTGGTTAAAAACCCTAATTGCATAAGTTTAAGCTTAGGGAGGACTAACTGACCTAAATGTTTATCCATGACGCAAACACAACTATTGGACGCACAAGATTGGTTAAAAACACTAATTGCACAAGAATAAGCCTATGGAGGACGAAAATGACCAAAATATTCATCCAATGACACAAACACACCTATTGGATGCACAAGATTGGTTTAAAACCCTAATTGGACAAGAATAAGCATATGGAGGACGAAAATGACCTAAATGTTCATCCAAAGACACAAACAAATTGGATGCACAAGTTGGTTAAAAATTCTAATTGGACAAGAATAAGCAAAGGGAGGACGAAAATGACCTAAATGTTCATCCAATGACACAAACACACCTATTCGATGCACAAGATTGGTTAAAAACCTTAATTGCATAAGAATAAGCTTAGGGAGGACGAAATGACCTAAATGTTCATCCATGACACAGACACTCCTATTGGAAGCACAAGATTGGTTAAAAACACTAATTGGACAAGAATAATCCTAGGGAGGACGAAAATAACCAAAATGTTCATCCAATGACACAAACACACCTATTGGATGCACAAAATTGGTTAAAAACCCTAATTGCATAAGTATAATCTTAGGGAGGACTAACTGACCTAAATGTTCATCCATGACACAAACACAACTATTGGATGCACAAGATGGGTTAAAAACACTAATTGGACAAGAATATGCCTAGGGAGGACAAAAACGACCAAAATGTTCATCCAATGACACAAACACACTTATTGGATGCACAAGATTGGTTTAAAATCCTAATTGGACAAGAATAAGCCTAGGGAGGACAAAAATGAACTAATTGTTCATCCAATGACACAAACGCACATTTTGGATGCACAAGATTGGTTAAAAACCCTAATTGGACAAGAATAAGGCTAGGGAGGAAGAAGATGACCTAATTATTTATCCAATCTAACAAACACACTTATTGGATGCACAAGATTGGTTAAAACCCTAATTGGACTAGAATAAGCAAAGGGAGGACGAAAATGACCAAACTGTTCATCCAATGACACAAACACAGCTATTGGATGCACAAGATTGGTTAAAAACCCTAATTGGAAAAGAATAAGCCTAGGGATGACGAAAATGACCTAAATGTTCATGCAATGCACAAACACACCTATTGGATGCACAAGATTGGTTAAAAACCCTAATTGGAAAAGAATAAGCCTAGGGAGGACCAAAATGACCTAATTGTTCATCCAATGACCAAAACAAACCTATTGGATGCACAAGATTGGATAAAAACACAAATTGGACAGGAATAAGCCTAGGGAGGACGAAATTGACCTAAATATTCATCCAAAGAAACAAACACACCTATTGGATATACAAGAATGGTTAAAAATTCAAATTGGACAAGAATCAGCCTAGGGAGGACATAAATGACCCAACTGTTAATCTAATGACACAAATGAACTTATTGGATGCACAAGATTTGTTAATAACCGTAACAAGTCAAGCATATGCCTTGGGAGGACGAAAATGACCTAACTGTTCATCCAATGACACAAACCCTGTTATTGGATGCACATGATTGGTTAGAAATCCTAGTTGGACAAAAATAACCCTAGGGAGGACGTAAATGACCTAAATATTAATCCAATGACACAAATGAACTTATTGGGTGCACAAGATTTGTTAAAAACCGTAATAAGTCAAGAATAAGCCTTGGGAGGACGAAAATGACCTAATTGTTCATCCAATGACACAAACAAGCCTATTGGATGCACAAGATTGGTTAAAAACCATATTTGGACAAGAATAAGCCTAGGGAAGAAAGAAAATGACCTAAATGATCATGCAATGACACAAACACACGTATTGGATGCACAAGATTGGTTAAAAACCCTAATTGGACTAGAATAAGCCTAGGGAAGACGAAAATGACCTAATTGTTCATCCAATGACAAAAACACACCTATTGGATGCACAAGATTGGTTAAAAACCTTAATTGCATAAGAATAAGCTTAGGGAGGACGAAATGACCTAAATGTTCCACTAATGACACAAACATATCTATTGGATGCACAAGATTGGTTAAAAACACTAATTGGACAAGAATAAGCTTAGGGAGGACGAAAATGACCAAAATGTTCATCCAATGACACAAACACACCTATTGGATGCACAAGATTGGTTTAAAACCCAAATTGGACAAGCATAAGCCTAGGGAGATCGAAAATGACCTAAATGTTCATCCAATGACACAAACACACCTATTCGTTGCACAAGATTGGTTAAAAACCTTAATTGCATAAGAATAAGCTTAGGGAGGACGAAATGACCTAAATGTTCATCCGTGACACAGACACACCTATTGGAAGCACAAGATGGGTTAAAAACAATAATTGGACAAGAATAAGCCTAGGGAGGACGAAAATATCCAAAATGTTCATCCAATGACACAAACAGCCTATTGGATGCACAAGATTGGTTAAAAACCCTAATTGCATAAGTTTAAGCTTAGGGAGGACTAACTGACCTAAATGTTTATCCATGACGCAAACACAACTATTGGACGCACAAGATTGGTTAAAAACACTAATTGCACAAGAATAAGCCTATGGAGGACGAAAATGACCAAAATATTCATCCAATGACACAAACACACCTATTGGATGCACAAGATTGGTTTAAAACCCTAATTGGACAAGAATAAGCATATGGAGGACGAAAATGACCTAAATGTTCATCCAAAGACACAAACAAATTGGATGCACAAGTTGGTTAAAAATTCTAATTGGACAAGAATAAGCAAAGGGAGGACGAAAATGACCTAAATGTTCATCCAATGACACAAACACACCTATTCGATGCACAAGATTGGTTAAAAACCTTAATTGCATAAGAATAAGCTTAGGGAGGACGAAATGACCTAAATGTTCATCCATGACACAGACACTCCTATTGGAAGCACAAGATTGGTTAAAAACACTAATTGGACAAGAATAATCCTAGGGAGGACGAAAATAACCAAAATGTTCATCCAATGACACAAACACACCTATTGGATGCACAAAATTGGTTAAAAACCCTAATTGCATAAGTATAATCTTAGGGAGGACTAACTGACCTAAATGTTCATCCATGACACAAACACAACTATTGGATGCACAAGATGGGTTAAAAACACTAATTGGACAAGAATATGCCTAGGGAGGACAAAAACGACCAAAATGTTCATCCAATGACACAAACACACTTATTGGATGCACAAGATTGGTTTAAAATCCTAATTGGACAAGAATAAGCCTAGGGAGGACAAAAATGAACTAATTGTTCATCCAATGACACAAACGCACATTTTGGATGCACAAGATTGGTTAAAAACCCTAATTGGACAAGAATAAGGCTAGGGAGGAAGAAGATGACCTAATTATTTATCCAATCTAACAAACACACTTATTGGATGCACAAGATTGGTTAAAACCCTAATTGGACTAGAATAAGCAAAGGGAGGACGAAAATGACCAAACTGTTCATCCAATGACACAAACACAGCTATTGGATGCACAAGATTGGTTAAAAACCCTAATTGGAAAAGAATAAGCCTAGGGATGACGAAAATGACCTAAATGTTCATGCAATGCACAAACACACCTATTGGATGCACAAGATTGGTTAAAAACCCTAATTGGAAAAGAATAAGCCTAGGGAGGACCAAAATGACCTAATTGTTCATCCAATGACCAAAACAAACCTATTGGATGCACAAGATTGGATAAAAACACAAATTGGACAGGAATAAGCCTAGGGAGGACGAAATTGACCTAAATATTCATCCAAAGAAACAAACACACCTATTGGATGTACAAGAATGGTTAAAAATTCAAATTGGACAAGAATCAGCCTAGGGAGGACATAAATGACCTAACTGTTAATCTAATGACACAAATGAACTTATTGGATGCACAAGATTTGTTAAAAACCGTAATAAGTCAAGCATATGCCTTGGGAGGACGAAAATGACCTAACTGTTCATCCAATGACACAAACCCTGTTATTGGATGCACATGATTGGTTAGAAATCCTAGTTGGACAAAAATAACCCTAGGGAGGACGTAAATGACCTAAATATTAATCCAATGACACAAATGAACTTATTGGGTGCACAAGATTTGTTAAAAACCGTAATAAGTCAAGAATAAGCCTTGGGAGGACGAAAATGACCTAATTGTTCATCCAATGACACAAACACGCCTATTGGATGCACAAGATTGGTTAAAAACCATATTTGGACAAGAATAAGCCTAGGGAAGAAAGAAAATGACCTAAATGATCATGCAATGACACAAACACACGTATTGGATGCACAAGACTGGTTAAAAACCCTAATTGGACTAGAATAAGCCTAGGGAAGACGAAAATGACCTAATTGTTCATCCAATGACAAAAACACACCTATTGGATGCACAAGATTGGTTAAAAACCTTAATTGCATAAGAATAAGCTTAGGGAGGACGAAATGACCTAAATGTTCCACTAATGACACAAACATATCTATTGGATGCACATGATTGGTTAAAAACCCTAATTGGACAAGAGAAATCCTAGGGAGAACGGAAATGACCTAATTGTTAATCCAATGACACCAATGAATTTATTGGATGTAAAAGATTGTTTAAAAACCCTAATTAGACAATAATAAGCCTAGGGAGGACGAAAATGACATAATTGTTCAACTAATGAGACACGCATACCGATTGGATGCACAAGATTGGTTAAAAACCCTTATTGGACTAGAATAAGCCTATGGAGGACGAAAATGACCTAAATGTTCATCCAATGACACAAACACACCTATTGGATGCACAAGATTGGTTTAAAACCATAATTGGACAAGAATAAGCCTACAGAAGACGAAAATGGCCTAAATGTTCATCCAAAGACACAAACACACCTATTGGATGCACAAGATTGGTTAAAAACCCTAATTGCATAAGTATAATCTTAGGGAGGACTAACTGACCTAAATGTTCATCCATGACACAAACACAACTATTGGATGCACAAGATTGGTTAAAAACCCTAATTGGACAAGAATAAGCCTAGGGAAGAAGAAAATGACCTAAATGTTCATCCAATGACACAAACACACCTATTTGATGCACAAAATTGGTTAAAAACCTTAATTGCATAAGAATAAGCTTAGGAAGGACGAAATGACCTAAATGTTCATCCATGACAAAGACACACCTATTGGATGCACAAGATGGGTTAAACACACTAATTGGAAAAGAATAAGCCTAGGGATGACGAAAATGACATAAATGTTCATCCAATGCACAAACACACCTATTGGATGCACAAGATTGGTTAAAAACCATAATTGGAAAAGAATAAGCCTAGGGAGGACCAAAATGACCTAATTGTTCATCCAATGTCAATAACAAACCTATTGGATGCACAAGATTGGATAAAAACAGAAATTGGACAAGAATAAGCCTAGGGAGGACGAAAATGACCTAAATATCAATCCAAAGAAACAAACACACCTATTGGATGTACAAGATTGGTTAAAAATCCAAATTGGACAGGAATAAGCCTAGGGAGGACATAAATGACCTAAATGTTAATCTAATGACACAAATGAACTTATTGGATGGACAAGATTTGTTAAAAACCGTAACAAGTCAAGAATATGCCTTCGGAGGACAAAAATGACCTAATTGTTCATCCAACGACACAAACCCTCTTTTTGGATGCACAAGATTGGTTAGAAATCCTAATTGGACAAAAATAACACTAGGGTGGACGAAGATGACCTAAATATTAATCCAATGACACAAATGAACTTATTGGGTGCACAAGATTTGTTAAAAACCGTAATAAGTCAAGAATAAGCCTTGGGAGGACGAAAATGACCTAATTGTTCATCCAATGACACAAACACGCCTATTGGAAGCACAAGATTGGTTAAAAACCATATTTGGACAAGAATAAGCCTAGGGAAGAAGAAAATGACCTAAATGATCATGCAATGACACAAACACACGTATTGGATGCACAAGATTGGTTAAAAACCCTAATTGGACTAGAATAAGCCTAGGGAGGACGAAAATGACCTAATTGTTCATCCAATGACCAAAACACACCTATTGGATGCACAAGATTGGTTAAAAACCTTAATGGCATAAGAATAAGCTTAGGGAGGACGAAATGACCTAAATGTTCAACTAATGACACTAAGATATCTATTGGATGCACAAGATTGGTTAAAACCCTAATTGGACAAGAGAAATCCTAGGGAGGACGGAAATGACCTAATTGTTAATCCAATGACACCAATGAACTTATTGGATGTAAAAGATTGTTTAAAAACCCTAATTGGACAATAATAAGCCTAGGGAGGAAGAAAATGACCTAAATGTTCATCCAATGACACAAACACACATATTGGATGCACAACATTGGTTAAAAACTCTAATTGGACAAGAATAAGCCTAGGGATGACGAAAATGACATAATTGTTCAACTAATGATACACACATACCGATTGGATGCACAAGATTGGTTAAAAACCCTAATTGGACTAGAATAAGCCTAGGGAGGACGAAAATGACCTAATGGTAATCCAATGACACTAACACACCTATTCGACGCACAAGATTGGTTAAAAACCTTAATTGCATAAGAATAAGCTTAGGGAGGACGAAATGACCTAAATGTTCATCCATGACACAGACACACCTATTGGATGCACAAGATTGGTTAAAAACCCTAATTGGACAAGAATAAGCCTAGGGAAGAAGAAAATGACCTAAATGTTCATCCAATGACACAAACACACCTATTCGATGCACAAAATTGGTTAAAAACCTTAATTGCAAAAGAATAAGCTTAGGAAGGACGAAATGACCTAAATGTTCATCCATGACACAGACACACCTATTGGATGCACAAGATGGGTTAAAAACACTAATTGGAAAAGAATAAGCCTAGGGATGACGAAAATGACATAAATGTTCATCCAATGCACAAACACACCTATTGGATGCACAAGATTGGTTAAAAACCCTAATTGGAAAAGAATAAGCCTAGGGAGGACCAAAATGACCTAATTGTTCATCCAATGTCAAAAACAAACCTATTGGATGCACAAGATTGGATAAAAACAGAAATTGGACAAGAATAAGCCTAGGGAGGACGAAAATGAACTTATTGGATGCACAAGATTTGTTAAAAACCGTAACAAGTCAAGAATATGTCTTCGGAGGACAAAAATGACCTAATTGTTCATACAATGACACAAACCCTCTTTTTGGATGCACAAGATTGGTTAGAAATCCTAATTGGACAAAAATAACCCTAGGGTGGACGTAGATGACCTAAATATTAATCCAATGCCACAAAATGAACTTATTGGGTGCACAAGATTTGTTAAAAACCGTAATAAGTCAAGAATAAGCCTTGGGAGGACGAAAATGACCTAATTGTTCATCCAATGACACAAACACGCCTATTGGATGCACAACATTGGTTAAAAACCATAATTGGACAAGAATAAGCCTAGGGAAGAAGAAAATGACCTAAATGATCATGCAATGACACAAACACACGTATTGGATGCACAAGATTGGTTAAAAACCCTAATTCGACTAGAATAAGCCTAGGGAGGACGAAAATGACCTAATTGTTCATCCAATGACAAAAACACACGTATTGAATGCACAAGATTGATTAAAACCCTAATTAGACATGAATAAGCAAAGGGAGGACGAAAATGACCAAACTGTTCATCCAATGACACAAACACAACTATTGGATGCACAAGATTGGTTAAAAACCCTAATTGGAAAAGAATAATCCTAGGGATGACGAAAATGACCTAAATGTTCATCCAATGCACAAACACACCTATTGGATGCACAAGATTGGTTAGAAATCCTAATTGGACGAAAATAACCCTAGGGTGGACGTAGATGACCTAAATATTTATCCAATGACACAAATGAACTTATTGGGTGCACAAGATTTGTTAAAAACTGTAATAAGTCAAGAATAAGCCTTGGGAGGACGAAAATGACCTAATTGTTCATCCAATGACTCAAACACGCCTATTGGATGCACAAGATTGGTTAAAAATCATATTTGGACAAGAATAAGCCTAGGGAAGAAGAAAATGACGTAAATGATCATGCAATGACACAAACACACGTATTGGATGCACAAGATTGGTTAAAAACCCTAATTGGACTAGAATAAGCCTAGGGAAGACGAAAATGACCTAATTGTTCATCCAATGACAAAAACACACCTATTGGATGCACAAGATTGGTTAAAACCCTTAATTGCATAAGAATAAGCTTAGGGAGGACGAAATGACCTAAATGTTCCACTAATGACACAAACATATCTATTGGATGCACATGATTTGTTAAAAACCCTAATTGGACAAGAGAAATCCTAGGGAGGACGGAAATGACCTAATTGTTAATCCAATGACACCAATGAACTTATTGGATGTAAAAGATTGTTTAAAAACCCTAATTGGACAATAATAAGCCTAGGGAGGAAAAAAAATGACCTAAATGTTCATCCAATGACACAAACACACCTATTGGATGCACAACATTGGTTAAAAACTCTAATTGGACAAGAATAAGCCTAGCGATGAGGAAAATGACATAATTGTTCAACTAATGACACACACATACCGATTGGATGCACAAGATTGGTTAAAAACCCTAATTGGACTAGAATAAGCCTATCGAGGACGAAAATGACCTAATGGTAATCCAATGACACAAACACACCTATTCGATGCACAAGATTGGTTAAAAACCTTAATTGCATAAGAATAAGCTTAGGGAGGACGAAATGACCTAAATGTTCATCCATGACACAGACACACCTATTGGAAGCACATGATTGGTTAAAAATACTAATTGGACAAGAATAAGCCTAGGGAGGACGAAAACGACCAAAATGTTCATCCAATGACACAAACACACCTATTGGATGCACAAGATTGGTTAAAAACCCTAGTTGGACAAGAATAAGCCTAGGGAAGAAGAATATGACCTAAATGATCATGCAATGACACAAATACACGAATTGGATGGACAAGATTGGTTTAAAACCCTAATTGGACTAGAATAAGCCTAGGGAGGCAGAAAATGTCCTAATTGTTCATCCAATGACAAAAACACACCTATTGGATGCACAAGATTGGTTAAAAACCTTAATTGCATTAGAATAAGCTTAGGGAGGACGAAATGACCTAAATGTTAAACTAATGACACAAACCCTCTTATTGGATGCACAAGATTTGTTAGAAATTCTAATTGGACAAAAATAACCCTAGGGAAGACGTAAATGACCTAAATATTAATCCAATTACACAAAAGAACTTATTGGGTGCACAAGAATTGTTAAAAACCGTGATAAGTCAAGAATAAGCCTTGGGAGGACCAAATGACCTAATGGTTCATCCAATGACACAAACACGCCTATTGGATGCACAAGATTGGTTAAAAACCCTAATTGGACAAGAATAAGCCTAGGGAAGAAGAAAATGACCTAAATGATCATGCAATGACACAAACACACGTATTGGATGCACAAGATTGGTTAAAAACCCTAATTGGACTAGAATAAGCCTAGGGAGGACGAAAATGACCTAATTGTTCATCCAATGACCAAAACACACCTATTGGATGCACAAGATTGGTTAAAAACCTTTATGGCATAAGAATAAGCTTAGGGAGGACGAAATGACCTAAATGTTCAACTAATGACACTAAGATATCTATTGGATGCACAAGATTGGTTAAAACCCTAATTGGACAAGAGAAATCCTAGGGAGGACGGAAATGACCTAATTATTAATCCAATGACACGAACGAACTTATTGGATGTACAAGATAGTTTAAAAACCATAATTGGATAAGAATAAGCCTAGGGAGGAAGAAAATGACCTAAATGTTCATCCAATGACACAAACACACCTATTGGATGCACAACATTGGTTAAAAACCCTAATTGGACAAGAATAAGCCTAGGGATGACGAAAATGACGTAATTGTTCAACTAATGACATAAGCATATCGATTGGATGGACAAGATTGGTAAAAACCTTAATTGGACTAGAATAAGCCTAGGGAGGACGAAAATGACCTAATTTTTCATCCAATGACACAAACTCACCTATTCGATGCACAAGATTGGTAAAAAACCTTAATTGCATAAAAATAAGCTTAGGGAGGACGAAATGACCTAAATGTTCGTCCATGACACAGACACACATATTTGAGTGTTATGATTGCATTGATTTGTGTTAATCGTACATGGCATGTTCATACTTGATGTTTGTTGATTGATGTGGTTTGGTGTGAATCCTGGATTGAATTTGTTAACATGTTTGAGATGTGTTTTGTGTGGTTTGTGTGGAAAAATGATTTTGTGTGAGTTATGGATTGAATGTGAAAGTACGTTTGAGTTTGTTTTATGTGGAATTTTGAAAACCATTAAGTTAAATGAGTATTAAGAATGGGGAATCTCTTAATATCTCGTTTTCTTAATGTGTGTTTGGGAAAATCGTTTAAGTTAACTGGGCGTTAAGAATGGGGAATCTCTTAACATCTTGGTTACTTAATGTTTGTTTTTGAATACCGTTTAAGTTAAAAAGAGTATTAAGAATGGGGAATCTCTTAATACTTCTGTTTGCTTAATGTTTTGTTTTGAAAATCGTTAAGTTAAATGAGTATTAAGAATGGGGAATCTCTTAATATCTATGTTTACTTAACGTCGTCGTAAAGATGATTTTGTGGAGAAAAGAATTGTTGTGGTTTGGCGTGAATTGTGTAATAAATTTGTGAATATGTTTGAGTTTGTTCTGTGTGGGATTTGAAAATCATTAAGTTAAATAATTATTATGAATGGGGAATCTCTTAATGTCTTGTTTACTTAATGTGTGTTTGTTTGTTGGAAAATCGTTTAAGTTAACTGGGCATTAAGAATGGGGAAACTCTTAATGTCTCGGTTACTGAATGTTGTTTTGAAAATCGCTTAAGTTAACTGGGCGTTAAGAATGGGGAATCTCTTAATGTCTTGTTTACTTATTGTTTGTTTTGAAAATCGCTTAAGTTAAATGAGTATTAAGAATGGGGAATCTCTTAATGTCTCGTTTACTTAATGTTTGTTTTGAAATTTGTTTAAGTTAAATAAGAATTAAGAATGGGGAATCTCTTAATGTCTTGTTTACTTATTGTTTGTTTTGAAAATCGCTTAATTCAAATGAGTATTAAGAATGGGGAATCTCTTAATGACTCGTTTACTTAATGTTTGTTTTAGTAAACCGTGCAGACCCGTGATAGGTGGCACCTTGGTAAACGGTACGGGCCCGTGATAGGCAGTACGTTTATGGTTTACGCTTTTTGGTAAGTTATGCAGACCCGTGATAGGTGGCATCTCGGTAAACAGTACAGACCCATGAGAGGTGGTACGTTTACGACTTACGTTTCTTGGTAAACGGTACGGGCCCGTGATAGGCAGTACGTTTATGATTTACCATTTTTGGTAAGTTGTGCAGACCCGGGATAGGTGGCACCTTGGTAAACGGTACGGGCCCGTGATAGGCAGTACGTTTATGTCTTACGTTTCTTGGTGAATTGTGTTTGTCCGTGAGAGAGTGCACATGGGCTTGTCCGGGAGAGACTACGCCCTGGTGAATTGTGTTTGTCCGTGAGAGACTGCACAGGTGTTTGTCCGTGAGAGACTACACCTTGTTAAATTGTGAATTGTTGGTTCATTTTGTCCGTGTGGGTATTGTGTTATAAGTGTTAAGTGTTATGTTTTGGAATTTGGTGATAACATGTTTGATTGCAATACCATTTTGAAAACTCATGATGTGTTAGTAATTGTGTTATAAGTGTTAAGTGTTATGTTTTTGAATTTGGTGATAACATGTTTGATAGCAATACCATTTCGAAACTCCTGATGTTGTAGTAATGGTGTCATAAGTGTTAAGTGTTATGTTTTGGAATTTGGTGATAACATGTTTGATTGCAATACCATTTTGAAAACTCATGATGTTGTAGTAATTGTGTTATAAGTGTTAAGTGTTATATTTTGGAATTTGGTGATAACATGTTTGATTGCAATAACATTTCGAAACTCCTGATGTTGTAGTAATTGTGTCACAAGTGTTAAATGTTATGTTTTGGAATTTGGTGAGAGCATGTTTGATTGCAATACCATTTCGAAAACTCATGATGTTGTAGTATTTGTGTTATAAGTGTTAAGTGTTATGTTTTGGAATTTGGTGATAACATGTTTGATAGCAATACCATTTCGAAACTCCTGATGTTGTAGTAATGGTCTCACAAGTGTTAAGTGTTAAGTGTTTCGTAAATCGATTGGAATCAATTGTATTCATTACAGGGGCTCTGTCTTTCACGAAATCGATTTGCCCAATCGATTGTATTCAATACAGGGGCTCTGTCTGTTAAGAAATCAATTTACCCAATCGATTGAGTCAATCGATTTACCCAATCGATTGATTTAAGCCCAGAATTCAGTTTTCACTAAAAACTTTCAGGAAACTGATTTCCCCGATCGATTGGCTTAGTGGAAATTCTTATTTTGAGTTAGATAATTGATTGCTCAATTGATTTATCAATGTTTTGGTGAGTTATACTTGATGGATTGAGAACTTTCTTTTGTTTTAATTTATATTTGGCAAGCAATACATGAACTTTTAGCATGTGGAAAATCCTTCTAAGATGTTTGATAAATTGAAAAGGTTATTTGTGCATTGAAAAGCTTAAATGTTAAGTGTTAACTGTTAATTTCAGTTGGTGACCTTTTACAACTATTGTGGAAATCTGGGCTTTGCCCTCAAATGAGAGCCAAGATGATTCTACAGGTTCGTACCCTACGGATGGGAATGCTTGATTGGAGCTACGTTAAGAGGATCTCACGGGGCGCGTGGAGATCATTCAGGGTGTTTAGTTGTTTTGTAAAATTATCAGACTAGGTTGATATAGAGGGAACATATGTCTTTCTTTTGGGTTGCTTTTATTTTTAAATTGGAAGTCTGTACCACCTTTCTATTGGATGCACAAGATTGGATAAAACCCTAATTGGACAAGAATAAGCAAAGGGAGGACGAAAATGACCAAACTGTTCATCCAATGACACAAACACAGCTATTGGATGCACAAGATTGGTTAAAAACCCTAATTGGAAAAGAATAAGCCTAGGGATGACGAAAATGACCTAAATGTTCATCCAATGCACAAACACACCTATTGGATGCACAAGATTGGTTAAAAACCCTAATTGGAAAAGAATAAGCCTAGGGAGGACCAAAATGACCTAATTGTTCATCCAATGTCAAAAACAAACCTATTGGATGCACAAGATTGGATAAAAACAGAAATTGGACAAGAATAAGCCTAGGGAGGACGAAAATGACCTAAATATCAATCCAAAGAAACAAACACACCTATTGGATGTACAAGATTGGTTAAAAATCCAAATTGGACAAGAATAATCTTAGGGAGGACATAAATGACCTAAATGTTAATCTAATGACACAAATGAACTTATTGGATGCACAAGATTTGTTAAAAACCGTAACAAGTCAAGAATATGCCTTCGGAGGACAAAAATGACCTAATTGCTCATCCAATGACACAAACCCT
Source organism: Cicer bijugum (assembly GCA_037974875.1). Lineage (NCBI taxonomy): Eukaryota > Viridiplantae > Streptophyta > Magnoliopsida > Fabales > Fabaceae > Cicer > Cicer bijugum. The sequence goes on along the minus strand of JBBPBT010001350.1, from coordinate 362,021 downwards.
CTTTTTCGATGCACAAGATTGGTTAGAAATCCTAAATGGACAAAAATAACCCTAGGGTGGACGTAGATGACCTAAATATTAATCCAATGACACAAATGAACTTATTGGGTGCACAAGATTTTTTAAAAACCGTAATAAGTCAAGAATAAGCCTTGGGAGGACGAAAATGACCTAATTGTTCATCTAATGACACAAACACGCCTATTGGATGCACAAGATTGGTTAAAAACCATAATTGGAAAAGAATAAGCCTAGGGAAGAAGAAAATGACCTAAATGATCATGCAATGACACAAACACACGTATTGGATGCACAAGATTGGTTAAAAACCCTAATTGGACTAGAATAAGCCTAGGGAGGACGAAAATGACCTAATTGTTCATCCAATGACAAAAACACACGTATTGGATGCACAAGATTGGTTAAAAACCTTAATTGCATACGAATAAGCTTAGGGAGGACGAAATGGCCTAAATGTTCAACTAATGACACAAACATATCTATTGGATGCACATGATTGGTTAAAAACCCTAATTGGACAAGAGAAATCCTAGGGAGGACGGAAATGACCTAATTGTTAATCCAATGACACCACTGAACTTATTGAATGTACAAGATTGTTTAAAAACCCTAATTGGACAATAATAAGCCTAGGGACGAAGAAAATGACCTAAATGTTCGTCCAATGACACAAACACACCTATTGGATGCAGAACATTGGTTAAAACCCTAATTGGACAAGAAAAAGACTAGGGATGACGAAAATGACCTAATTGTTCAACTAATGACACAAGCATACTGATTGGATGCACAAGATTGGTTAAAAACCATAATTGGACTAGAATAAGCCTAGGGATGACGAAAATGATCCAAATGAGTATCCAATGACACAAACACACCTATTGGATGCACAATATTGGTTAAAAACCATAATTGGACAAGAATAAGCCTATGGAGGAGGAAAATGACCTAAATGTTAATCCAATGACACCAATGAACTTATTAGATGCACAATATTGGTTAAAAACCCTAATTGGAGAAGAATAAGCATAGGGAGGACGAAAATGACCTAAATGTTCATCCAATGACACAAATGAACTTATTGGATGCACAAGATTGGTTAAAAACCCTAGTTTGACAAGATTAAGCGTAAGGTGGACGAAAATGACCTAAATGTTAATCCAATCCCACAAAGGAACTTATTGGATGCACAAGATTGGTTAAAAATCCTAATTGGACAATCTTGTGCCTCCAATAGGAGTGTTTGTGTCATTGGATAAACAATTACGTCATTTTCGTCCTCCCTAGGCTTCTTCTTGTCCAATTAGGGTTTTTAACCAATCTCGTGCTCCAAATAGGTGTGTTTGTGTCATTGGATGAACAATTAGGTAATTTGTTTCCTCCCTAGCCTTATTTTTGTCCCACTGGGGTTTTTAACCAATCTTGCGCATCCAACAGGTGTGTTTGTGTCATTGGATGAACAATTAGGACATTTTCTTCCTCCCTAGCCTTATTATTGTCCAGTTAGGGTTTTTAACCAATCTTGTGCATCCAATAGAAGTGTTTGAGTCATTGGATGAACAATTAGGTTATTTTCTTCCTCCCTAGGCTTATTCTTGTCCAATTAGTGTTTTTAACCAATCTTGTACATCCAACAATAGTGTTTGTGTCATTGGATGCACAATTAGGTCATTTTCTTCCTCCCTAGGATTATTCTTGTCCAATTAGTGTTTTTATCCATTGTTGTGCATCCAATAGGTGTGTTTGTGTCATTGGATGAAAAATTAGGTCTTTTTCGTCCTCTGTAGGCTTATTCTTGACCAATTAGGGTTTTTAACAAATCTTGTGCATCCAATAGGTGTGTTTGTGTCGTTTGATGAACAATTAATTCATTTTCGTCCTCCCTCGGCTTCTTTTTGTCCAATTAGGGTTTTTAACCGATCTTGTGAACCCGATTGGTGTGTTTATGTCATTGGATAAACAATTAGGTCATTTGTTTCGTCGCTAGCCCTATTCGTGTCAAATTAGGGTTTTTAACCAATCTTGTTCATCCAGCAGGTGTGTTTGTGCCATTGGATGATCAATTAGGTCATTTTCTTCCTCCATATGCTTCTTCTTGTCCAATTAGGGTTTTTAACCAATCTCGTGCTCCGAATAGGTGTGTTTGTGTCATTGGATAAACAATTAGGTAATTTGTATCCTCCCTAACCTTATTCTTGTCCAATTGGGATTTTTAACCAATCTCGCGCATCCAATAGGTGTGTTTGTGTCATTGGATGAACAATTAGGTCATTTTCTTCCTTCCTTGCCTTATTGTTGTCCAATTAGGGTTTTTAACCAATCTTGTGGATCCAATAAGTGTGTTTGTGTCGTTTGATGAACAATTAAGTCATTTTCCTCCTCCCTCGGCTTCTTTTTGTCCAATTAGGGTTTTTAACTAATCTAGTGCACTTGATAGGTGTGATTATGTCTTTGGATAAACAATTAGGTCATTTGTTTCCTACCTAGCATTCTTCTTGTAAAATTAGGGTTTTTAACCAATCTTGTTCATCCAACAGGTGTGTTTGTGTGATTGGATGATCAATTAGGTCATTTTCTTCCTCCCTAGTCTTATTCTTGTCTAATTAGGGCTTTTAACCAATCTTGTGCATCCAACTGTAGTGTATGTGTCATTGGAGGAACAATTAGGTAATTTTCTTCTTCCCTAGGCTTATTCTTGTCCAAATATTGTTTTTAACCAATGTTGTGCATCCAATAGGTGTGTTTGTGTCATTGGATGTGTTGGAAAACTATGACTTCTTTTTGATTAATAACAAGAGAATTACGATCAACTCCAACTAGTTAAACATAATTCCCAATTCCAATTATGCACTAATCCTACAATTTACAAACACAGCGGAAACTTAAAATCACATACAAGATTTGTTCAAGGAGCATGCAAAACAAGCAATTTAACAATGCTGAATATTAAAGAGAAGAGGGATAGAAAAGATTGCACCAAGATTTATCCTGGTTCAGCCGTTGATCCAACGGCCTACATCCAGTCCTGTAATCATAATCATGATTCCAGCTTTTTTTTCACTATAGAATGAATTCGAGTACTTTTACAGATTTTCCAGTCTTCTACACGACCTATCAATCTAACTCCCTTCACTTCTATCTTGTCACCCCTTTGATCCTTGTAGTTTATCCCCAAACTCACACAAGATCAAAGTAGACTTCCTCTTGATGATCCCACACCAACAAGGATAGCCACCAGTTTCCAAACTGGATTTGTTACAGCTTCAATTACAAAGAATTGTCTTTGTTACAAACAAAGAAAAGTAGTATCAAGAAATGTATTCAATCATTCTAGCACCACACAAAAGGTTTGATTTGCCAATGAATATTTTTGTGTGTTGGAAAAAACTTTTCTTTCAAAGTGTTTTCAGAGATATGCAAGATTGAGAGCAAGAGGTTCTGAAAAAGTGAAAAGTTTTTATGCAAGTATATTTTCTTGTTGTGGTTGTGTGTTCTTTAAAAAATTTTGAGGCACCACATATATATATTCAAGACAGACACAGGACAATCTGTTGGAAAATTATGACTTCTTTTTGATTAATAACAAGAGAATTAAGATCAACTCCAACTAGTTAAACATAATTCCCAATTCCAATTATGCACTAATCCTACAATTTACAAACACAGCGGAAACATAAAATCACATACAAGATTTGTTCAAGGAGCATGCAAAACAAGCAATTTAACAATGCTGAATATTAAAGAGAAGAGGGATAGGAAAGATTGCACCAAGATTTATCCTGGTTCAGCCGTTGATCCAACGGCCTACATCCAGTCCTGTAATCATAATCATGATTCCAGCTTTTTTTCACTATAGAATGAATTCGAGTACTTTTACAGATTTTCCAGTCTTCTACACGACCTATCAATCTAACTCCCTTCACTTCTATCTTGTCACCCCTTTGATCCTTGTAGTTTATCCCCAAACTCACACAAGATCAAAGTAGACTTCCTCTTGATGAACCCACACCAACAAGGATAGCCACCAGTTTCCAAACTGGATTTGTTACAGCTTCAATTACAAAGAATTGTCTTTGTTACAAACAAAGAAAAGTAGTATCAAGAAATATATTCAATCATTCTAGCACCACACAAAAGATTTGATTTGCCAATGAGTATTTTTGTGTGTTGGAAAAACTTTTCTTTCAAAGTGTTTTCAGAGATATGCAAGATTGAGAGCAAGAGGTTCTGAAAAATGTGAAAAGTTTTTATGCAAGTATTCTTTCTTGTTGTGGTTGTGTGTTCTTGAAAAAGTTTTGAGGCACCACATATATATATTCAAGACAGACACAGGACAATCGATTGCCCAATCGAATTTGTAAGGATACAATCGATTGCTGCATCGAGTGTCGAATATTCTGTGTTTCTGGAATCTTGAATTATATAGGCTTCACTTGATTGGTCAATCGATTGATCAAGTTTCTGAATCAGACCTGATACTATGAAAATCTTTCAATCGAGTGAGCAATCGAGTTGGGCAAAACTGGGTGCTTACTGTGATATGAAATGTTGCATCAATCGATTTTTCAATCGATTGTCGTGATCCACTGATTCAGACCTGATGCCATAATTTCATTTCACTCGAATGAGCAATCGAGTTGTTCAAACCTGGGTGCTCAATGTGATATGAAATATTGCATCAATCGATTGTTCAATCGATTGTCGTGATCAAGATGACTCAGATACTGCAGACAATCAAGTTGCCAATCGAGTGAACAATCGAGTGGTCAATCGAGTGGGCACAGACTGAGTGCTCTCTGTAACTTGAATTTGAGCATCAATCGAGTTGGCAGTCTATTGTGCAATCGACTGGACAATCGAATGATCTTGTTACAGACCTCAGTTGTTTAAGACAGTTTATGTGCCATTCGATTGATAACCCATGCAGTCGATTGTTCAATCGAGTGTTTGTAGTTTTAAGTTTCATAACACATGAATGAATGATACAAACTCATTGGCATGTTTTGTGTGAGACTCTAGTGATTGATTACTTAACTTTGATACCTAGACACTAAATACAACTATACTAAGACTGCATCTTCCTCAAGTGCATCCTCCAACTATGGTTGATTCCTTGAGTTGCAAACTATTGTTCCAAGTGTTGTAGTGTCTTCATGTGTGCCTGAAATGTTTCCTCATTCAAAACATTAGATCAAGCAAGTATTTAATGTGCACTTGTATGTTTGGTACATAAATCAAAACTAGATCAGGGAAGCTTATTGCTTACACAATCGATTGCCCAATCGAATTTGTAAGAATACAATCGATTGCTGCATCGAGTGTCGAATATTCTGTGTTTCTGGAATCTTGAATTATATAGGCTTCACTTGATTGGTCAATCGATTGATCAAGTTTCTGAATCAGACCTGATGCTATGAAAATCTTTCAATCGAGTGAGCAATCGAGTTGGGCAAAACTGGGTGCTCACTGTGATATGAAATGTTGCATCAATCGATTGTTCAATCGATTGTCGTGATCCACTGATTCAGACCTGATGCCATAATTTCATTTCACTCGAATGAGCAATCGAGTTGTTCAAACCTGGGTGCTCACTGTGATATGAAATATTGCATCAATCGATTGGTCAATCGAGTATCGTGGTCAAGATGACTCAGATACTGCAGACAATCAAGTTGCCAATCGAGTGAACAATCGAGTGGTCAATCGAGTGGGCACAGCCTGAGTGCTCTCTGTAACTTGAATTTGAGCATCAATCGAGTTGTCAGTCTATTGTGCAATCGACTGGACAATCGAATGATCTTGTTACAGACCTCAGTTGTTTAAGACAGTTTACGTGCCATTCGATTGATAACCCATGCAGTCGATTGTTCAATCGAGTGTTTGCAGTTTTAAGTTTCATAACACATGAATGAATGATACAAACTCATTGGCATGTTTTGTGTGAGACTCTAGTGATTGATTACTTAACTTTGATACCTAGACACTGAATACAACTATACTAAGACTGCATCTTCCTCAAGTGCATCCTCCAACTATGGTTGATTCCTTGAGTTGCAAACTATTGTTCGAAGTGTTGTAGTGTCTTCATGTGTGCCTGAAATGTTTCCTCATTCAAAACATTAGATCAAGCAACTATTTAATGTGCACTTGTATGTTTGGTACATAAATCAAAACTAGATCAGGGAAGCTTATTGTTTACAATCTCCCCCTTTTTGATTTAATGACAAACATACAATTAATATTGAGATTCTATATATAAACAAAATCTCCCCCTGAGTTTTGGAATGTATGATGCAAACAATTTAGTGCATGACCAGGGAATGTACGAATTTGTACACCATGTATTAGATTCAGATGGAAAAATAAAGCATCAGAGCTTAGTATGTATCAGATGATGAATGTGCATTAATCAGGACATGTAATGCAATATCAGCAAAATAATGCAGCAGTACAACATCAGCATTTTGCACAAAGTCAATATCAGATCAGTTAATATCAGTATTTCATCATAATGTTAATCCATATACATCATCAGATACAACACATACAACAACGAATCAAATACAACTTAATCTCATATTAATCAATCTCATATTAATTTGAATAATCTCCCCCTTTTTGTCATTAATACAAAAAGACATACGACAAAATATAAGAGGAAATTAATGGGCAACAAATGTAAGAACAAGCAAGCAACCAGAGACAAACAAACAGCATCAAAATAAACCTAGACCACTAAAAACTCAGGCTTGATCCTCATTATCACCAGCAGGAGGAGGAGAGACCGCTGTATTACCCTCAGCAGGTGTCTTCTCCCCATGAGAATCAGAACCAATCTCAATGTTCTGGTTTGGTTCAGCAGTTGATTGCCTCCCAATCTCTGCAATGTCTTCGAAAGACATCTTGAGACCCAAGTGCTCCTGGATGTCTGAAACATCCTTCTGAACTGATTCCAAGGCTGTTTGAAGCTTTAGAAGAGAAGCTTCTATCCTCTCACAGTGTTCAGTCTGGTGTTGCAGAATCTCCATCAGTTTTGCCATGATCTCAGACGATCCTTCAGCTGATGTAGGTGCTTGGGCACTTGTCTGGGCTTGATCAGCACTTGGTTGTGCATGATCAGCAGGTGTTGGAGTCCTTGTCCAAACATTGTTGATCCTTCTTATCTGCATTTGGTTGACAATAGCTTCACCAAATGTATGAGTGGTTGTGAGTGATTCTTCATTGGCTAGAGACACCTTGAAATGCCTCAGAATCCTCATAACCAATTGGGGATAGGGCAGGATGTGTTTCCCTTGTGCTGATTCATGCATGTTCAGCAGCACAATCCAAGCCCAACTCATTTTGAGTTCCTTGTACAGTCCCCATAGCAGGACAACGTCCAACCTCTGTACAACTGCGTGATTTCCGGCTCTAGGTACTAACATTCGTGTTAGCACATACATGAGCAGCCTGTGCTCAACCTTCATTTGACCAGCTTGAATGGTTCCTTTTTCAACAAATCCTTCCATCATCAACTCTTGTAAGGCAGCATGTTTGTTGATGGTGTTTTCCCAACCTTCATCTTCAGGAGCGTCTTGTGCTCGGCCATCGATGGTATATCCACAGAACGGCAAACCAGTCAACTTTGAAAACTCTTCAAAGGTCATTGCCATTCTTTTACCTTTGACTTCAGCAGCAAAACCAGTTTTGGTGAGGATGAAAGTGGAATAGAAGGCTCTTACCAGTTTTGGATAGACATCCAAAGAACAGGTAAGGAGGTTTTCCAAACCATGGAATCTTAAATGGTTTTGAATGGAAAAACCATTTTGATCAAAATAAGGAAAATCCAGAGTTCTGGCATCTTGGATTTTTCTTTTGGCAAATGAATCTGGGACAGCCTTCCCTTCAGTAACCTTCTCTTGTGAAGGCTTAGCCTTTTTAGGTGGAGATGAAGGCTTCTTCTTCTTCTTCTTTAGCTCTTTCATTGCGTCTCCCAGCAGTTTTTTCGACGGAGGAACCTTCCTCTTTTTGCTAGCATCAGGAGTAGTGGCAATACCTTTGCCTTTGTCCTTCGCTTGTACCTTATGAGTAGGGATTGAGACCCTTTTTGATGGAGGTGAAGAAGGTGGAGGAGGTGATGGTGAGGGAGTTCTTCCACTAGAGGTAGAAGAATAAGAAGATGAGCTGGATGGTTGAACATCTCTGGATGAAGGGCCAGCAGAGGTAACAACTGGTTTCCTACCAGTGCGTTTAACTCTAGCCATGGAGTAATATGAATTTGAAGTTGATTGGATGAAGAACAGGTTGTAGTTTGATGAAGAAGATGATAGCAGAATGCAGTATTGGATTGAGAAATTGAGTAGTGAAGTCCAGATTTATATACTACTGTTGAAATTCGATTGCCCAATCGCCTGTCTGCATATCTGGGTTTAAAATATGACCGTTACACTCATCCAACGGCTATAATTTCCTCAACGGATACTTGTCAATCGATGCTCGGGTTATTGATTCCCAAATGTTCTCTGACTTGTGGTTCACTTAATCCAAACAGTCGCGTGTCCAATCGAGTTTTAACCAACTTTCAGTGCATCAGTCGATTACCCAGTCGAATATCGAAACAAAAAATCAGAAAAACTGGTTCCAGATACATGAACACTCGATTTGCCATCCGATTGACATGATGAGAATTTCAACAGACATCTTTCTGAGAAACTATCAATCGAATCCCCATTCGATTGAAGCAAACATAAAATAAAACAGACATAAACAAAATAAAACTGAGACTCATCCATTCGATTGTGCAATCGAATATCGAATTTCCAGATTGACAAACTAAGGCAGTTTTCATCAATTAGTCGATTTCACAATCGACTAGTGAATGAATTAATGCCAATTTGGCCACAGGACACTCGATTGTGCAGTCGAATTGGGTATAAGGATCAGATTTCATTGGGATCAATAATGCCCAGTTTCATTCTTATAAAGAAGAAACTGTCCTTAGGCAAGGCCTTGGTGAAAATGTCAGCCAACTGCTCAGTTGTATTGACATATTCCAACTTAATCTTGCCCTGTTGATATTGATCTCGAATGAAGTGATGCCTTATTTCAATGTGCTTGGTTCTAGAATGCATGACAGGATTCTTAGTAATGTTAATAGCACTAGTATTATCACACAAAATAGGCACAGTCCCTAGGTCCACCCCAAAATCAGAGAGGTGTTGCTGCATCCAAAGAATTTGAGCGCAACAACTACCAGCAGCAACATACTCAGCTTCAGCAGTTGAGAGTGCTACGCTGTTTTGTTTCTTGCTATGCCAAGAAACAATCGAGTTGCCTAGAAGTTGGCAAGTACCTGAGGTACTTTTTCTGTCCAATTTGCATCCAGCAAAGTCAGAATTAGAGTAACCAACTAGAGTGCAAGTGGATCCCTTAGGATACCATAAACCAAGATCTTTGGTTCCCAAGAGATATCTGAAGATTCTCTTGACAGCACTGAGGTGAGATTCCTTAGGATTGGCCTGGTATCTAGCACACATACACACACTAAACATGATGTCCGGTCTGCTAGCGGTTAGGTAGAGAAGAGATCCTATTAGGCTTCTAAACACAGTCACATCTACAGCTTTACCCGATTCATCCTTATCTAAGTAGCAGGATTGACTCATAGGCGTGTCAATGGATTTAAATTTTTCAAAATTAAATTTCTTTAAAAGATCACTGCAATATTTTGATTGACTAAGGAATATTCCATTTTTGCTTTGTTTGATTTGAAATCCCAGGAAGTAAGTCAATTCTCCCATCATGGACATTTCAAATCTGCCTTTCATAGTATTTTCAAAATCTTTACAAAGCTTGTCATTTGTTGATCCAAATATTATGTCATCAACATAAATTTGTACCAACAAAATGTCTTTTCCTTATCTTTTGATAAAAAGTGTTTTATCTACATTTCCCCTTGAAAAATTTTCTTGTAAAAGGAAATTGCTCAGCTTATCATACCAAGCTCTTGGAGCTTGTTTCAAGCCATAGAGGGCTTTTGTAAGTTTAAACACATGATTTGGAAGCTTAGGATCTTCAAAACCTGGAGTTTGACTTACAAAGACTTCCTCCTTAATGTCTCCATTTAAAAAAGCACTTTTAACATCCATTTGAAATAATTTGAAATCCATTATACAAGCATATGCCAACAAAATCCTGATAGCTTCTAGTCTGGCTACTGGGGCATAAGTCTCATCAAAGTCTATACCTTCTTCTTGGTTGTAACCTTTGGCCACTAACCTAGCCTTGTTCCTGGTAATCACACCATTCTCATCCATTTTCTTTCTGAAAACCCACCTAGTTCCTATGACATGTTTACCCTCTGGTCTAGGAACAAGAGTCCACACTTGGTTTCTCTCAAACTGATTCAGCTCTTCTTGCATGGCTACTGTCCAGTCAGGTTCCAAAAGAGCTTCCTTAATGTTTTTGGGTTCTACTTGTGAAACAAAGGCTGTAAGGTTGCAAAACTCTCTAAGGGATTTTCTGGTTGAAACACCTTTTGAAATCTCTCCAATAATGTTATCTATGGGATGGTTTTTGGCAAACTTCCACTCTTTAGGTAGGTCAACTTCCCTAATAGGTTCCACACAGTCAAGGTTGGTTGGAGGTTCAGGCTCACTGGTTTCTATGGATTCAGAATCCACAACATCATCCAATGACTTTTCAACTATAGAAAGAGTGCTGTTCAAGTTTTCATCAAATTTGACATGTACAGACTCCTCTATAGTTTTGGTCCTTTTATTGTAGATTCTATAGGCCTTACTAACTTGGGAATACCCTAGGAAGATACCCTCATATGACTTAGGATCAAATTTACCTAAAGGTCCCTTGCCATTGTTTAACACAAAGCACTTACACCCAAAAATCCTAATGTAGGAGATGTTAGGCTTTCTCCCTTTGTATAACTCATAGGGAGTCTTTCTAAGAAAAGGTCTAATGAGAACCCTATTCACTACATGAGCTGCAGTGTTAATGGCATCAGCCCAAAAGTACTTGGGAAGATTAGAGTCTTTGAGCATTGTCCTAGCAAGCTCTACTAATGATCTATTCTTCCTTTCTACTACTCCATTCTGCTGTGGAGTTCTAGGGGCTGAGAAGATATGTTTGATACCATGATTTTCACATAAGGTTTGAAAAGCATCATTTTGGAATTCACCTCCATGATCACTTTTTATGGATATGATTTTCGTATTATTCTCATTTTGAGTCAAAGCAGCAAATTTTTTGAAAGCTGAGAATGCCTCACTCTTGTGAGTTAGAAAATATGTCCATGTGAACCTTGTGTAATCATCTACCAAAACATAGCCATATAGGTTTCCTCCAAAACTTCTAACCTGAGATGGACCAAAGAGGTCCATATGCACCAACTCTAAAACTTTCTTGGTTTGAACCAAGTCTATAGGGGGGAAGGAAGATTTGACTAGCTTACTCCTCTCGCAGGAGTCACATAGTCTGTCCTTAGAGAACTTCCTATTTGGGAGACCTAGGACTAGCTGCTTGCTGACAAGCCTATTCAAGTGGTCCATATGAATATGAGCCACTCGTTTGTGCCACAGCCAGCTCTCATTAGCACTAGACAACAAGCAACAGAAATCATTTGCAGGCAACGAATCAAAATCTATCATGTAAATATTATTAATTCTTTTACCTGTCAGTTTCATACCTTCAACTTCCTTATGCTCAAGCGTGCAGGATATGGAAGTAAAGTTTACCTTAAACCCTTTGTCACACAGCTGACTAATGCTTAGTAAGTTGTGTTTCAGGCCTTCAACAAATAAAACATCCTTGATAACAGCAGTTGAGTTATTTCCTATATCTCCAATGCCAAGGATCTTTCCTTTGTTGTTGTCTCCGTATTTGACAAAGCCACCACTTTTTAAGTTCAGAGACAAGAATTTGGACTTGTCTCCGGTCATATGCCTGGAGCATCCACTGTCCAGATACCAAGACTGATTTCTGGATGCCAAGCATATCTGCATAAAATAATCAGGTTTTGGATTTAGGTACCCAATTTAAATTGGGTCCTGGGGGGTTAGTTTCAAATGATGATTCCTTAACATTCCAGATTTGTTTCCATCCTCTGTTGGCACGTTTTTTTTGTTTGCAATTGAACACTTTATGTCCTTTTTTACAGCAAAAGTGACATGTAACAGCAGGGGATGGCTTCTGATTTGGTCTAGTAAAGTTATCATACATTTGTTTAGATTGAACAGATTTCTGATGCCTTTTCATATGCATGTTTTGTTTATAACCAAGTCCAGTTTTAACATCTAGATTTCTCTGATTTCTAAGAAGTCTTTCTAAATTGTTTTTACCACTGTTGAACTTAGCTACATCACATTTCAGTTCATGAGTTTCTCTTTTCAGTTTTTCATTTATGTCTATAAGAGATTCGAGTTTCAAATTAACTTCATCAAATTGTATGCATTTTTCTTCTAGCTGTTTCTTAGTACTAATCAGTTGTTTAAGTACACTAACATGTTCAGAATGCAGTTCATTAAAGGCATCATGAAGTTCATCATAAGATGGATTAGATGTAGTACTTACCTCACTGTCAGATTCTGAATCAGTATTAGCCATGAGACACAAGTTAGCTTCTTCATTTTCTGATTCTTCAGATGAATCTTCATCATTGTCATTCCAGGCAATGTATGCTTTCCTGTTTGAAGGTTGCTGATCTTTGCCCTTAGTTTTAGTAGGCTTGTTTCTGTTTTGCAGCTTGTAACACTCAGATCTGATGTGGCCTGTTTTCCCACATTCATAGCAAGTTATAACTTTACTATCACTGGTGTCACCCTTGCTGGAGCCTTTTGTTTTGGAATTCTGTGGTTTCCTTGACTGGCTTCCTTTCTTTTTCAGAAACTTCTTAAATTTTCTGACCAACATACCTATCTCAGGTTCTTCACTTGATTCACTTTCTGAGCTTTCTGAATCTTGTTCAGTTTTTGCTTTTTGAGTTTGAGCTTTCAGTGCAATTCCTTTGCTTTTTCTGTTTGATTGCTCTGTCTCATTTAATCTATGTAGTTCCATCTCATGTTCATGAAGCTTTCCAAACAGTGTTGCTATAGTCATGTTGGCAAGATCTTTAGACTCAGCAATGGCAGTTATTTTGTGTTGCCATTCTCTTGACAAACACCTCATGACTTTTCCTTTCTGCTGTTCATTATCCACACTTTTTCCCAAGGCATGTTGATTGTTGATAATGTGGGTGAATCTAGTTTGTAGATCATTTATAGATTCATCTTTCTTCATGCAGAAAAGTTCATACTCGTGCATAAGTGTATTTGTTCTTGCCCGTTTGACATCTGTGGTACCTTCATGTGTTTCTTGCAAAGTGTCCCACATTTCCTTTGCAGTCTTGCAGTTTGACACTCTGAAGAATTCTTCTGCACTTAAAGCTGATGTTATGATATTCTTTGCTTTAGCATTGTAACCAACTTTCTTTTTGTCATCATCAGACCAGTCAGCTCTTGGTTTGATAATGCATGATGATCCATCAATACCTGCAATTTTAGGAATGTAAGGACCATTTTCCACTGCATCCAAAATGTCCAGCCCACATGCTTCCAGAAAGATAAGCATTCTTTCTTTCCAGTACATGTATGCTGTACCATTAAAGGCAGGGGGTCTGGTTAGAGATGCTCCTTCTCCTAGAAAATCCAAAGAAGTCATTTTCTTTTATGAGTTTTTCTCTAAAAAAGTCAGGCTTAGATGCCAATTGTTGGAAAACTATGACTTCTTTTTGATTAATAACAAGAGAATTACGATCAACTCCAACTAGTTAAACATAATTCCCAATTCCAATTATGCACTAATCATACAATTTACAAACACAGCGGAAACTTAAAATCACATACAAGATTTGTTCAAGGAGCATGCAAAACAAGCAATTTAACAATGCTGAATATTAAAGAGAAGAGGGATAGGAAAGATTGCACCAAGATTTATCCTGGTTCAGCCGTTGATCCAACGGCCTACATCCAGTCCTGTAATCATAATCATGATTCCAGCTTTTTTTTCACTATAGAATGAATTCGAGTACTTTTACAAATTTTCCAGTCTTCTACACGACCTATCAATCTAACTCCCTTCACTTCTATCTTGTCACCCCTTTGATCCTTGTAGTTTATCCCCAAACTCACACAAGATCAAAGTAGACTTCCTCTTGATGAACCCACACCAACAAGGATAGCCACCAGTTTCCAAACTGGATTTGTTACAGCTTCAATTACAAAGAATTGTCTTTGTTACAAACAAAGAAAAGTAGTATCAAGAAATATATTCAATCATTCTAGCACCACACAAAAGATTTGATTTGCCAATGAGTATTTTTGTGTGTTGGAAAAACTTTTCTTTCAAAGTGTTTTCAGAGATATGCAAGATTGAGAGCAAGAGGTTCTGAAAAATGTGAAAAGTTTTTATGCAAGTATTCTTTCTTGTTGTGGTTGTGTGTTCTTGAAAAAGTTTTGAGGCACCACATATATATATTCAAGACAGATACAGGACAATCGATTGCCCAATCGAATTTGTAAGGATACAATCGATTGCTGCATCGAGTGTCGAATATTCTGTGTTTCTGGAATCTTGAATTATATAGGCTTCACTTGATTGGTCAATCGATTGATCAAGTTTCTGAATCAGACCTGATACTATGAAAATCTTTCAATCGAGTGAGCAATCGAGTTGGGCAAAACTGGGTGCTTACTGTGATATGAAATTTTGCATCAATCGATTGTTCAATCGATTGTCGTGATCCACTGATTCAGACCTGATGCCATAATTTCATTTCACTCGAATGAGCAATCGAGTTGTTCAAACCTGGGTGCTCACTGTGATATGAAATATTGCATCAATCGATTGTTCAATCGATTGTCGTGATCAAGATGACTCAGATACTACAGACAATCAAGTTGCCAATCGAGTGAACAATCGAGTGGTCAATCGAGTGGGCACAGACTGAGTGCTCTCTGTAACTTGAATTTGAGCATCAATCGAGTTGGCAGTCTATTGTGCAATCGACTGGACAATCGAATGATCTTGTTACAGACCTCAGTTGTTTAAGACAGTTTATGTGCCATTCGATTGATAACCCATGTAGTCGATTGTTCAATCGAGTGTTTGCAGTTTTAAGTTTCATAACACATGAATGAATGATACAAACTCATTGGCATGTTTTGTGTGAGACTCTAGTGATTGATTACTTAACTTTGATACCTAGACACTAAATACAACTATACTAAGACTGCATCTTCCTCAAGTGCATCCTCCAACTATGGTTGATTCCTTGAGTTGCAAACTATTGTTCCAAGTGTTGTAGTGTCTTCATGTGTGCCTGAAATGTTTCCTCATTCAAAACATTAGATCAAGCAAGTATTTAATGTGCACTTGTATGTTTGGTACATAAATCAAAACTAGATCAGGGAAGCTTATTGCTTACACAATCGATTGCCCAATCGAATTTGTAAGAATACAATCGATTGCTGCATCGAGTGTCGAATATTCTGTGTTTCTGGAATCTTGAATTATATAGGCTTCACTTGATTGGTCAATCGATTGATCAAGTTTCTGAATCAGACCTGATGCTATGAAAATCTTTCAATCGAGTGAGCAATCAAGTTGGGCAAAACTGGGTGCTCACTGTGATATGAAATGTTGCATCAATCGATTGTTCAATCGATTGTCGTGATCCACTGATTCAGACCTGATGCCATAATTTCATTTCACTCGAATGAGCAATCGAGTTGTTCAAACCTGGGTGCTCACTGTGATATGAAATATTGCATCAATCGATTGGTCAATCGAGTATCGTGGTCAAGATGACTCAGATACAGCAGACAATCAAGTTGCCAATCGAGTGAACAATCGAGTGGTCAATCGAGTGGGCACAGCCTGAGTGCTCTCTGTAACTTGAATTTGAGCATCAATCGAGTTGTCAGTCTATTGTGCAATCGACTGGACAATCGAATGATCTTGTTACAGACCTCAGTTGTTTAAGACAGTTTACGTGCCATTCGATTGATAACCCATGTAGTCGATTGTTCAATCGAGTGTTTGCAGTTTTAAGTTTCATAACACATGAATGAATGATACAAACTCATTGGCATGTTTTGTGTGAGACTCTAGTGATTGATTACTTAACTTTGATACCTAGACACTGAATACAACTATACTAAGACTGCATCTTCCTCAAGTGCATCCTCCAACTATGGTTGATTCCTTGAGTTGCAAACTATTGTTCCAAGTGTTGTAGTGTCTTCATGTGTGCCTGAAATGTTTCCTCATTCAAAACATTAGTTCAAGCAACTATTTAATGTGCACTTGTATGTTTGGTACATAAATCAAAACTAGATCAGGGAAGCTTATTGCTTACAAGATGAACAATTAGGTCATTTTCGTCCTCTGTAGACTTGTTCTTGTCCAATTAGGGTTTTTAAGCAATCTTGTGCATCCCATAGGTGTGTTTGCGTCATTGGATGAACAATTAGGTAATTTTCTTCCTCCATAGGCTTATTCTTGTCTAATAAGTGTTTTTAACCAATGTTGTGCATCCAATAGGTGTGTTTGTGTCATTGGATGAACAATTAGGTCATTTCCGTCGTCCCTTGGCTTATTCTTGTTCAATTAGGGGTTTTATCCAATCTTGTGCATCCGACAAGTGTGTTTGTGTCATTGGATGAAAAATTAGGTCATTTTCGTCCTCCGTAGGCTTATTCTTGTCCAATTAGGGTTTTTAACCAATCTTGTGCATCAAATAGGTATGTTTGTGTCCATGGATGAACAATTAGGTCATTTTCTTCCTCCCTAGCCTTATTCTTTTCCAAATAGGGTTTTTAACCATTCTTGTGCACCCAATAGGTGTGTTTGTGTCATTGAATGAACATTTAGGTCATTTTCGTCCTCCGTATGCTTTTTCTTGCCCAAGTACGGTTTTTAACTAATCTTGTGCATCTGATAGGTATGTTTGTGTCAATTGATGAATAATTATGTCATTTCCGTCCTCCCTAGGCTTATTCTTGTCCAATTAGGGTTTTTAACCATTCTTATGCATCCAATAGGTGTGTTTGAGTCATTGGATGAACAATAAGGTCATTTTATTCCTACCTAGTCTTATTCTGGTCCAATTTGGGTTTTTAACCAATCTTGTGCATCCAATAGGTATGTTTGTATCATTGGATGAACAATTAGGTCATTTTCAACCTCCCTAGGCATATTTTTGTCGAATTAAGGTTTTTATCCAATCTTGTGCATCCAATACGTGTGTATGTGTCATTGGATGAACAATTAAGTCATTTTCGTCCTCCGTAGCCTTATTCTTGTCCAATTAGGTCATTTTCTTCCTCCCTAGGCTTATTCTAGTCCAATTATGGTTTTTAACCAATCATGTGCATCCAATAAGTCCCTTTGTGTCATTGGTTTAACATTTAGGTCATTTTCGTACTGCATAGGCTTATTCTTGTCCAATTAAGGGTTTTTGAAAAATCTTGTGCATCCAATAAGTTTATTTCTTTCATTGGATTAACATTTATGTCATATTTGTTGTACCTACGCTTAATCTTGTCCTATTAGGGTTTTTAACCAATCTTATGCATCCAATAAGTTCATTTGTGTCGTTGGATCAACATTTAGCTCATTTTCGTCGTCCCTAGGCTTATTCTTGTCCAATAAGTGTTTTTAATCGATCTTGTGCATCCAATAGGTGTGTTTGTGTCATTGGATGAACATTTAGGTCATTTTCGTCCTCCCTAGACTTAATAATATCCAATATGGTTTTTAACAAATCTTGTGCAACTAAATGGTCTATTTGTGTCATTGGATGAACAATTAGGTCATTTTCATCCTGCTTAGGCGTATTCTTGTCCAATTAGGGTTTTTATCGAATCTTGTGTATCCATTAGGTATGTTTGTGTCCATGGATGAACAATTAGGTTATTTCATCCTCTTTAGGCTTGTTGTTGTCAAATTAGTATTTTTAAGCAGTCTTGTGCATCCAATAAGTTCATTTGTGTCATTGGATTAACATTTATGTCATTTTTGTCCGCCCTACGCTTAATCTTGTCCTATTAAGGTTTTTAACCAATCTTATGCATCCAATGAGTTCATTTGTGTCATTGGTTTAACATTTAGGTCATTTTCGTACTCCCTAGACATATTCTTGTCCAATTAGGGTTATTAACAAATCTTGTGCATCCAATAGGTGTGTTTGTGTCATTGGATGAACAATTAGATCATTTCCGTCCTCCCTAGGCTTGTTCTTGTCCAATAAGGATTTTTAACCAATCTTGTGCATCCAATAGGTCTGTTTTTGTCATTGGATTAACATTTAGGTCATTTTCCTCTTCCGTAGGCTTGTGTCCATGGATGAACAATTAGGTCATTTTCTTTCTCCTTAGGCTTATTCTTGTCCAATTAGGGTTTTTAACCAATCTTGTGCATCCAATAGGTGTGTTTGTGTCATTCGATGAACAATTAGGTCATTTTCCTACTCCGTAGGCTTGTGTCCATGGATGAACAATTAGATCATTTTCTTTCTCCTTAGGATTATTCTTGTCCAATTAGGGTTTTTAACCAATCTTGTGCATCCAATAGGTGTTTTGTGTCATTGGCAAACAATTAGGTTATTTTCATCCTCTTTAGGCATATTCGTGTCCAATTAGTGTTTTTAACCAATCTTGTGCATACAATAAGTTCATCAGTGTCATTGGATTAACATTTATGTCATTTTAGTCCTCCCTACGCTTAATCTTATCCTATTAGGGTTTTTAACCAATCTTATGCATCTAATAAGTTCATTTGTGTCATTGGATCAACATTTAAGTCATTTTCGTCCTTCCTAGGCTTATTCTTGTCCAATTAGGGTTTTTAACCAATCTTGTGCATCCAATAGGTGTGCTTGTGTCATCGGATGTACAACTTGTTCATTTTTGTCCTCTCTAGACTTATTCTTGTCCAATTAGGGTTTTAACCAATCTTTTGCATCAAATAGATGTGTTGGTGTCGTTGGATCAACAATATTTCATTTTCTTCCTCCTAAGGCTTGTTCTTGTGCATCCAATAAGTTCATTACTGTCATTAGATTAACGTTTAGATCATTTTCATCCCTCCAAGGCATATTCCTGTGCAATTAGGGTTATTAACCAATCTTGTGAATCCTATAAGTTCATTTGTGTCATTGGATTAACATTTAGGTCATTTTCATACTGCATAGGCTTATTCTTGTCCAATTAAGGGTTTTTAACCAATCTTGTGCATCCAATAAGTTCATTTGTGTCATTGGAATAACATTTATGTCATATTTGTTCTACCTACCATTAATCTTGTCCTATTAGGGTTTTTAACCAATATTATGCATCCAATAAGTTCATTTATGTCAATTGATGAACATTTAGGTCATTTTCGTCATCCCTAGGCTTATTCTTGTCAAATTAGGGATATTAACGAATCTTGTGCTCCTAATAGGTGTGTTTGTGTCATTGGATGAACAATTAGATCATTTGTTTCCTCCCTAGCTTTATTCTTGTTCAATTAGGGTTTTTAACCAATCTGGTGCATCCAATAGGTGTGTTTATGTCATTCGATGAACAATTAGGTCATTCCCTTAGTGCCTAGGCTTATTCTTGTCCAATTAGGGTTTTTAACCAATCTTGTGCATCCAATTGGTATGTTTGTGTCCATGGCTGAACAATCCATCCAGAATTATGACTAACGCATGAAATCAAGATTAATCAAACAATCATACAATGCAAGATTAAAATAAGTGTAAGGGACAAAAAGAAGTGCACCGAGATTTTTATACTGGTTCATCCGCCTTGTGACGGCCTACGTCCAGTCCTAAGATCAAACTGATGTTAGCCTTTTCCAATAGAATCTTGTAGAGTCGTTTTACAGATGTTCCAGCACTCCCTGCCTATCAATCTTAAAACACTCTCCCTATTCTATCTTTCACAACCACTGTATCCCAGAGTTCTTCTCCGAACTCTTGAAGATCACAGCAAAGTTTCTTGGTTCTTTGTTTACAGAATATTTGTTACAAACAAATACAAAATGAATTACAAAATTTGTCTTCAATCCCTTGCAATCAATCTCACACAAGAAGTTGTTCTCCAATATGAGTGTTTGTGAGATCTCTTTCTTTTTCTCTCAAGAAGTCTTTTCAGCTCTCTATTGATCATCATTAATCGTTGGTTCTTGGTCTGAAAAAGTGTTATCAAAAAGTGTTAAAACGGTTCTGTATGTTATGACAGTTATTGAATCATTCTAAGTGAAATTGATTGAAGACAGTTTACATAGTTTCTGAAAAACAACAGACAAATCGATTTACCAATCGATTTATTAAAGTAATAAAAAGGCTCAATCGATTTCCCAATCGATTATCGCGAGTCTTGTTTTTCTTGAATCTTGAAACTACATAAACTAATCGATTTCCTAATCGATTATGTTAAAGCATCTTTCAAAAAATTAAGTGCAGTTCATAATGGATTCGATTGCCTAATCGATTACATATGTTTTGTTCCAACAACGAGATCAAAACAATCGATTACTCAATCGATTCATTAATTCAAACAAGCGATTCATTAAGTCACATAATCGATTTGGCCATATTCTGAGTGTTCCCTGTAACTCAAAATTTTCTTCCAATCGATTTGGTTCAAATCAGGGATTTGGCTTATTTCAAATAAATCAGTGTGCCAATCGATTAGGTGTTATGTTTCTGAAAGAATGACTTTACCACATGGTTCATTTCAATCGATTACCCAGTCGATGGATACCAAACTTGTAACAAAAGTAATTGTCACAATGGATTGTCCAATCAATTGTGTTTGTCACAGACCAAGTTCCTTTTAAAATCTCATTTAAGAAATCGATTTGCTAATCGATTAGCTTATTGAATGGCTTGGCCATGTGACTTGCTCAATCGATTGGTCAATCGATTTTTACAAACAGTTTTAGTCTTGTGATTAGAGTAATCGATTTGCCAGTCGATTAGCATGCTAAATGGCTTGTCTCTGACTTGCACAATTTTTAACAAAGATGGTGCAAGTCAATTGCATAATCGATTAGCCTGCCAAATGGCTTGCCTCTGACTTGCACAATTTTTAACAAAGATGGTGCCAGTCGATTGCCTAATCTATTAGTCTTATCACAGACTAAACATTTTCAAACAACCCGTTTACAAAATCGATTTCCTAATCGATTTGCTCAGTGAATATTCCAACTTTGTTGATTCCTTGAGTTCCAGGCTATTGTCTCAAGTGTGTAGGGTTGAGTTGTTGTTCCTGAAATCTTACTCAGTCAAAATCATGGATTTATCATGTGATGTATGAGCATTGTATGTTTGTTAATTATGTCAAAACTATGATTAAGGGGACTTAAGTCCAACAATCTCCCCCTTTTTGCATAAGTGACAATCATACAATTTTAACTTTAGTAGTACATTTCAAGATATAACATTATAATTATCATAAAAAATAAGCTCCCCCTAAATTTAAGCAGTCATGGTACAAGTAAGTAACATAGCAACATATTATCTATTATCATAGCATGCTGTTTACAATTTGGTATCACGACAAGAGCTTAACTACAACGAAAGAAAAAAAGTTTAGCACTTCATGCAATACCAGAGTTAACAACGACAAAAAGGTTAACACTACATGCAGTATCAGAGCACTTATGAGTTATCATGATAAAAAATTAGCAGAATAGTATAAGTGCCAGTGTCAGATCATAATATCAGATCAAGTGTACCAATATCAGAGCTACCATTATCACTATTATCAGAGCTATCAGAGCAATGTGATATCAGAGCTATCTGAGCAATATATCACTATATCAATATATCACTATTATCATAGCACTTTTTACCAATATATTAGAGTAGCAATGTGCACACAAAATGTAACACGAGTTATAAATTCTCTCCCCTTTGTTAGTTAAGCAAAAAGGATTGAAAGGAGAGAGAGCGTCAACAAATGCATATTTTAGCAGATTAGCAAAAATTTCTCCCCCTATGTTAGTAAACATGAGCATTGGGGAATTAAGCTTCAGAAAATAGCAAATTGTAGTAGATTAGCAGAAAATAGCAATGTTAAAATGGGTACTCTTTATGGTATTAGAGCATACAAATACCAGGGAATTAGAGCAAAAACAAATGCAGATGAAACAAATTATGGCAACGGATCCTGGAACAAAAAACGTGCTCATTTTCATTCAGTTCATAGAATTGTACACAGAGCAAACAAAAAAAAATATAGTACAAAACAACACAACAAAGAATCTAAAAACCTAAACTCCTAAACTAGGCTGTTCCTCACTATTACCTAAGGGAGACGTAGAGACCGCTGTATTACCCTCAGCAGGTGTCTCCTCAACGTGAGGTTCAGAACTATTTAGGGGAGTGGGATTTTGGTCCTCTGTTGCTTGCCTGCCAATGTCTGCAACATCTACAAAAGAAAGCTTGATGCCCAAATGTACTTCAATCGCATCAACATCCTGAACAACTGAGGTTAAGGATGCCTTGAGTGTCTTCAAAGTGGCTTCAATTCGAGCATTTGAGGCTTGCATCTTCTTGTTGTGATCTAGCTGAGGTTCCATGAATTCTAGCATCTTTGCTAAGTATTCAGGAGGGGCTGCTACTGGCTCAACAACTTGTTGTGTACTCGGCTGGGCTGGTTTGGTAGTCGTCTGCGGTCAAATCCAGAAGCCGTGCACTCTCTTCAATTGCATTTGATTGACAATTGTTTCTCCAAAGAAGAGAGTAGTTTTAGAAGATTCTTCATTGACTAATGACACTTTGAAATGTCTCGGAATCTTTGTAATCAATTGTGGATAGGGAAGTACTAGCTTTCCCTGTGCTGCCTCCAACATGTGCCTAAGCACAATCCAAGTCCAACTCATCTTGAGCTCCTTGGACAGCCCCCACAATAGAATCAAGTCCAGCTTCTGGACCACAGCATGGTTTTCGGATCTGGGGACGAGCATCCAGGTCAAGGTATACATCAATATTCGATGATGGACCTTCATTTTATCAATTGGGAGTGAAATAGTTTCCACGAACCCATCAACCATCAAGTCCTTTACAACAGTGTGATGATAAACGAAGCTTCCCAACCTTGATCTACCACTTTAGTTTCATAACTGCCATCAACAGAATTCCCATGGAAGGGCAGTCCTGACAACTCTGAAAAATCTACAAAGGACATAGAGATCCTTTTCCCCTTGACTTCAGCTTTGAAGCCATTATCAGTAAGTTTGAAGGTGGAGTAGAATTCCCTGATCAACTTTGGATAGGTGTCAAGTGTGGAGGAGAGGAAATTTACAAGACCATGAAATCTCAAATGGTTTTGAAAGGTAAAATCATCTTAATCAAAGTAGGTAAAATCCAGAGCCCTAGCCTCACGGATTTTTCGTTTTAGAAAGTCTGAAGGGATTGCAGATTATGTAGCTTTATCCTTGGTGGAAGAAGTTTTCTTTTGAGCAGGAAAAGAAACTGTTTTCTTCTTTTTCTGAGTAATCTCCTTCATAGCATCTGACAAGAGTTTTTCAGAAGGAGGCTCCTTTCTCTTCTTAGATTTCCCTTGATCAACTGCGATGGCTTTGCCTTTATCTTGAGCAAGAATTTTATGGGTTGGCACTGAAACCCTTTTAGAAATAGTAGGAGGTGGGAAAGGAGTTCGCCCACTTGATGAAAAAGATACTGAAAGTGGTGGTGTTCTGGGCTGGGTTTGCTTAACTCGAGCCATTTCAATGTGTAAATGAATGGAGAATAATATTAAGGATAGTTTGGAAGATGAAGAAGATGAGTAACAACAAAGAAGAGTTGAGAAAAAACTGGAAATTTTGTGACACAATCGATTTAGGGCTTGGAAGAGATGACATAAGTCGATTGGTAACTATTCCTTTTATAGTTTCAGAACACATCAATCGATAGGTCAATTGATTATGTTACCGTTGATTGGGAACATATATCAATTGGGGTCATAATTATCTCCCATCGGCTAGTAAAAACTAGAAACGGTCAACTTGTGAATCGATTCCCAAATCGATTGCCTTTATTTACTCAATCGCAGTCCAAATCGATTGTACATACCAGATCAGAAATTTCCATATCAGTTCAGGAACTTCTCAATCTCAGCAGCGATTCCCAAATCGATTTATTAAAAGTGAAAAACTGAACAAATCGATTTCCATGTCAATTGGAGTGGGGAAAACTCTATCATATGTAGAAACCTGGGTTTAGTAAATCAATTCATCAATCGATTAGCGTGTTGTCTAATCCAACAAATTAGACAATGTGCATCATCAATCGATTTTGCAATCGATTTCATAAAGCACATTTCGTATTTATCCACAGGATAATCGATTTTTCAATCGATTTTGCATATGTATCAGATTTCATTCTGATCAATTATTCCCAATTGCATTCTAATGTGATGGAACCTTTCCTTTCAACTACTCCATTTTGCGGTGGAGTCCTAGGGGCTGAGTACATATGATGAATACCATTCTGTTCACAGTAAGTATCAAAGGAATCATTTTGGAATTCACCTCCATGATCACTTTTAATAGACATTATTTTCTGACTAGTTTCATTTTGAACCAAGTTTGCAAACTTTTTGAAAACTGAAAAAGCTTCACTTTTATGAGTCAGAAAGTAAGTCCAGGTAAATCTAGAATAGTCATCAATTAACACAAAACCATACAGATTACCACCAAAACTCCTCACTTGAGAAGGACCAAAAAGGTCCATGTGAACTAACTGCAAAACCATATTGGTTTTGACCATATCTATTTAGGGAAAGGAAGATCTAACTAGCTTACTTTTCTCACAGGAATCACAAAGTCTATCCTTAGCAAATTTCCTGTTGGAAAGTCCTATAACTAGCTGCTTACTAACAAGTCTATTGAGATGACCTATATGAATATGAGCTATACATTTATGCCATAAGAAAGTTTCATCTGAATTAGATAACAAACAGTAGAAATTACCAGGCACAGAATCATAGTCAAGCATATAAATGTTATTGATTCTTTCACCTACTAATTTCATGTCTTTGTTATCATTATGCTCAATTATACAAGACTTGGGTGTAAAGCGTACCTGGAATCCCTTATCACACAATTGACTTATACTTAGAAGATTGTGTTTTAAACCTTCTACGTACAAGACATTGTTGATCACAAAAGTTTATTCATTACCAATGTCACAAATACCACAAATTTTACCCTTATTGTTGTCACCATACTTGACAAATCCACCATCCTTTAAAGTTAGAGACAAGAATTTAGACTTGCACAAACATTTACTCAATCGATTTACTCAGTCGATTCAAACATTTACATAATCGATTTACTCAGTCGATTCAAACATTTACATAATCGATTTGGCCATATTCTAAGTCTTCTCTGTTACTAAAACTTTTGTTGCAATCGATTGTGCCAATCGATTTCACTGATCACTTGAACTAAGTGGTTTTAACAAATCGATTTGCCTAATCGATTTGGCCATATCACAGAGAGTTAACTTAAATCATGTTAATCGATGTGCCTAATCGATTATGGAAATTTGTCTGAAGAACAGTTTATCAATTGGTTCATCCAATCGATTTACCAAGTCGATTAATGCCAAACTTATAATGAAAGAAATGGTTCAATGGATTGTGCTAATCGATTGTGCTTGTCTCAGGCCAAGTTCATTTGCAAAATTATTTTATGAAATCGATTTGCCTAATCGATTTGACAACACATGACTTGGCTTTGGAACTCTCACAGTCAATTGTGTCAGTCGATTTAAACACATAGAGTGAACTTGTGAGTGGGACTATCGATTTGTCAAATCGATTAGCCTGCAAAACGGCATGCTACTGACTTGTACACTTTAATTTCCATAATTGTGCAAATCGATTAGTCCAATCGATTTCCTAATCACAGACTTTACAATTTGAAACAACCTTATTACAAAATCGATTTTGCAAATCGATTTGCTAAGTCCATTTTCCATCCTTTGTTGATTCCTTGAGCTCCAAGCAATGGTCTCACGTTTGTAGGGTTGAGTTGTGGTTCCTGAAATTTTACTCAGTTTAAAATGTTAGATTTGTCACATAATGTATGTTTGTCAATAATATCAAAAATGGACTTATGTCTAACATTGACAAGTAAACCAATTTCAGGCTCTTCATCAGTTTCACTACTTGACTCATCCGAGCAGCTTTCTTGTTCAGGTTTTGATTGGTGAGCTTGGGCTTTCAACGACTGTCCTTTTCGTTTTCTGTCAGTTTGCTCAGCTTCATTGAGTCTATGCAATTCAATTTCATGCTCTCTGAGTTTACCAAAAAGCGTAGCTATTGTCATACTACTTAGATCTTTGGATTCTACTATGGCTGTTACTCTTGGTCGCCACTCTCTAGTTAAACATCTCATCACCTTGCTGATTTGCTGATCATTATCAATCTCCTTGCCTAAGGCATTTAGGTTGTTGACTATGTGCGTAAACCGGGTCTGCATGTCGTTTACTGATTCTTCTTTCTTCATGCTAAACAATTTGTACTCGTGCATGAGAGTATTTATTCGTGTTGTCTTTACATTTGTGGTACCTTCACGAGTCTGCTGAAGATTGTCCCACATTTCTTTTGCTGACTTGCAAATAGAGACTCTAAAGAATTCATCCTGACTTAAGGCGGAGGTTATAATGTTCTTAGCTTTGGCATTGTACCCAACTTTCTTTTTGTCATCCTCAGACCAGTCACTTTTAGGTTTCAGAATTGCTAATTCACCAGTACCAGCTATGGTTGGCACAAAAGGTCCATTCTCTACAGCATCTAAAATATCAATACCACTAGCTTCAAGAAAAATTAGCATACATTGTTTCCAATACATGTATGCGGCCCCGTTAAAAGAAGGAGGCCTAGCTAGAGAAGCACCTTCTCCTAGGAATTATGAACTGATGGGGGATACGACCTCTGATTTGCGGAAGATTTATGCAGAATAATGTCTATTCTAACAATATGCGCAGCAGTTTAATTAATTCGAAATTCACTAAACAAAAGATTGAATAAGGTCCCTAAACAATTCTAATGAATGTCAAACTATATGGATCATGGTATATATGGAGAAATGCATCAGAAAACAATTATTATCCAAGATGTTGATTTTCATGCAATTATGTTAAGACAATTAATCATACAACGTCACTTAACATAGAATCTTTATCATGCATTCAATCAATATCATAAACGTAATAATTGCAGAAATTTAAACGAAATAAGGGAAAGAAAAGTGTACGCCAATTTTTATACTGGTTCAGCCGTCTCGTGACGACCTACATCCAGTCCGAAGATCCAACAAGATCTTAGCCTGTCCAATAGAACCTCTTAGAATCAGTTTATAGATTTTTACACATCGCCTCGCACCAATCTTAAACTATTCTCCCATTTCTCTCTTTCCCTCCCTGAATTCCCAAGTTTAAGTCCCATAAACTTGACCAAGAATCCAGCCAAGCGTCTTCTTGTTGACAGCCCTCAACCTCGAAGAACACCACCAATAATAACTGGATTTTCTCAAAGTAATTTGATTACAGACAATGGTTTACAGAAATTGAAACAGATCAATTTTACAAAGTTTTTTATCTTTCTTCTTCTCAAAGCAATCTTTCTCAATTCAGTCTTTTTCAATCCTCATTGATCACAAAGGTTGATTGTTCATGTCTGAAAAAGAAGTTCAAAGTAATGTCAGTTGAGAAAGAGTTAGTGGTAAATTGTATTTGTGTGCGAGTTATGAAACTGTTATTTCATATATATATTCAGAAAGTTATGTATGAAAGCAGTTTGTATAGTTTATGGAAAAACAACGTATGAATCGATTTGGCAAATCAATTCATTAAAGTTATATAGCACACGAATTGATATAACCAATCGATTTCGCGAATCCTGTTTTTCTTGAATCTTGAAACTGCATACACTAATCGATTTAACGAATCGATTATTTTAACTGAGTTCTTCAGACTTGGATGAATGTAGTTAATTGAATTGATGTTCATAATCGACTTGGCGTGTTTTGTTCCAAAAACGAGATCAAAACAATCGATGTACTTAATCGATTCAACCATTTCAGTCATCTCTGTTTCTAAAACTTTTTGCACCAATCGCTTTAGTCAATCGATTTCACTGGTTCTAGGGACACAGTGATTTTCACAAATCGATTTGCCTAACTGATTGTGAACTTAAGTCTGAAGCTTATTTCAACAGTTGGTTCATTCAATCGATTTACTACTTCGATTGATTCCAAACTTAATTCAACAGAAGTAAAATAGTAGATTGTGCTAATCGACTGTGTATGTTCCAGACCAAGGTTATTTTGAAACTTATTTTAGTAAATCGATTTGCCTAACCGATTTAGTAATCATTGGTTTGGCTCTGGGACATTCACACTCGATTGTGTCAATCGATTTAGACAAACGAAAATAAAGAAGTGATTGGATTAATCGATTTTCCAAATCGATTAGCTTGTAAGGCATGCTACTGAATTGAGCATTTTAATTTCAGTAAATGTACCAATCGATTTGCCTAATCGATTAGAGGCAAATTGGCTCTCTGACTTGCACAATTTATTTTGTAATAAATGTACCAATTGATTTGCCTAATCAATTGATAGCCTGTTTGATTTTTCATAACATGTGCAAATCGATTTTGCCCATCGATTGATTGATCCCAGACTGGATAATATCATTCAACCCTGTTACAGAATCGATTTTACTAATCGATTTGCTTATGAATCTGCAAGCTTTTGTAGATTTCTTGAGTTCCAAGAAATTGTCTCAAGTTTGTAGGATTGAGTTGTTGTTCCTGAAATTTTTCTCAGTTCACAATGTCAGATTTATTTCAAGATGTATGTTTGTCAGTAATATCAAAAACGAACATATGTTTAGCAATCTGCCCCATTTTGATTTAATTGACAAACATGCAATTTTAACTTGAGAAACATTTCAAATGAAAACAATGTAATAATAACAGTCTAGTAAAGCTCCCCCTAAATATGAGTACCATTCTTTACATATAGTGAAATGAGGGTTGGAGCTAACACAAACATACTACTGGCATCAAAACTGTTAGAAGAATATCATAGCATATAAAACAAACACTGCTATCATAACATAAAGTTAGTGCAAGTTAGAAATTTCTCTCCCCCTTTGTCAATTAAGTCAAAAAGAGGCAAAGGAGAGAATAATCTGAAGTTTGCTCCCCCTGTATTGGTAGCAAACCTGAAAACTAAATGCTGCTATACAATGAAACTTGAACAGATTAGTAACAAGAGCAGGAAATTCAGTATGATCATTAACTTAGAAAAAAAACTTGTATCAGTTCAATAAACAGAAACCGATTATGGCACGCACTAGAAATATGCAAAATGAAATGCAACAATCACTATGATCAATAAACTCAACTATTAAATTCATTCATCAAAAAATGATTAATACAATCAACTGAAATATTACACATAATAGAGCAAATCAGAAAATAGAACAACTACGAAAACTAAAGTCCTAAACATCTAGAGTTTGCTGGCCCTCATTATTATCTGGGGATGAGGCTGAGACCGCAGTATTAACCTCAGCTGGTGTCTCCTCATCATGAGTTTCAGCAACCTCTAACTGCATCGGTGTTGGTTCTTCAGCCGCTTGTCTTGCAATTTCTTCAACATCGCTGATGGACAACTTAATGCCCAGATGTTCCTGAATTGCTGCCATGTCGTGTGCCATCTGTTTCTGATATGATTGTATCTTCTGGATCGCAGCATCCATTCTCTCATTCAATGTCTCCATCTTGGTGTTGTGAGCCATTTGAGCTGGCATAAATGCTAGCAGCTTTGGGAGCACCTCAGACCCTGCTGAAACTGACTCTACAGTTGGTGGTTCAGCACTTTGTTGGGTTGGTTCAGCATTGGCTTGAGGTCGTCTGCAAACGCCATTCACCTTGTGCAGCTGCATTTGGTTCACGATGGATTCACCAAATGTCAGAATGGTCTTGGACAATTCTTCACCCTTAACAGCTACCTTGAAGTGAGTGAGAATCTTTGTGATCAACTGCGGATACGGAAGCACCAGCTTTCCTTGCGCTGCTTCCTGCATGTGTTGAAGAACGATCCATGCCCAGATCATCTTGAGCTCTTTGCAAAGACCCCACAGTAGCACAATGTCCAACCGTTGGACAACTGCGTGATTTCCGTAACGCGGGACAAGCATTCTGGTGAGCGCGTAGATCAGCATTCGATGCTGAACCTTCATCTGACCGATTGGACGTGAAACTGATTCCACAAACCCTTCGACCATTAGGTCCTGCACAGCTGCTTGTCTCTCCAGAGACTCTTCCCATCCTTCTTCAGCAGCGTCGGCTGCGGTGCTGCCATCGACCGAGTTTCCATGGTAAGGAAGTCCCGACAAGTTCGAGAACTCCTCATAAGTCATGGAGATCTTCTACCCTTTCCCCATTGTTTTGAAGCCTGTATCCGTCATCTTGACCGTAGCGTAGATTGCTCGAATCAGGTTCGGATAAGAGTCAAGGGAGCAGGAAAGAAAATCATCCAGTCCATGAAATCGAAGATGGTTTTGAAACGTAAAACCATCACTGTCGAAGTAGTTGAAATCCAGTACACGTGCTTCATGAATTTATCTTTTGACGAACGCTGGAGGAAGCTTAAATTCCTCAGCTTGCTTGTTTTGAGGAGTAGGAGGTTTTTGTTGCGGTGTTGTTTTCTTCTGAGGTGTTCTCTTCTTCTGAGGTGTTGAAGAAGCACTCTTTTTCTTTTTCTTCTTTTGTGATACGTCCTTCATCGCATCTGCCATCAGCTTCTCAGTTGGGGGCTCTTTCCTCTTCTTAGTTTTTTCGTGCTCTGTTGCAACACCTTTGCCCTTATCTTGTGCTGCAATCTTGTGAGTAGGAATAGGAACCCTTTTGGAAAGAGTGGGTAGTGGTGATGGATTTCTTCCACTTGAGGAAGATGAAGTAGAAGGAGTAGAGGGGGAAGTTATCTTTACTCTTGCCATTTTAGATTGATTTGAGAAGTAATCTGAAGTTGTATGAGTAAG
This sequence comes from Cicer bijugum, assembly GCA_037974875.1. Lineage (NCBI taxonomy): Eukaryota > Viridiplantae > Streptophyta > Magnoliopsida > Fabales > Fabaceae > Cicer > Cicer bijugum. The sequence goes on along the minus strand of JBBPBT010001350.1, from coordinate 330,910 downwards.
ATTATAGTTAGAATTGATCAAAACAGAGAGAAAAATTGAGATATGCAGAGGTTTGAATGTTCGAGCAACTGTTCCTTTTATACTGCTGGGTAAGTAAATCGATTGGTCCAATCGATTTAGTTACCATTGCTGGGGAAGATAAAAGAATATGTGTGTAACGGCTAGTAAAAACACGTAACGGTAATAAAGTCAGTCGATTACCCAAATCGATGTCCATAGTTACCTAATCGATTGTTACAATCGATTTCGTATCAATTCAGAGACTTCAAATAATAGACCAGACAGGAATCCATCTCAGCATCGATTTTCCAAATCGATTCTTTAAGTGAAACTCTCAATACAGTTTAGATAATCGATTACCCAAATCGAATTTGAATTTGCTCATAGATCTTACATATCAGTTCAGAAGCTAACTCGTCTCAGCATCGATAACTCAAATCGATCTTTTAAATGAAAATTGCAAACCAATTCTGACAATCGATTTCCCAAATCTATTTCGATCTTGTTCAGAAATCTTTCATATCGGTCCAGAACCTAAGTTGTATCAGCATCGATTATCCAAATCGATTCTTTTGAATGATGATTTCAAACAAATTTAAAACAATCAATTTTCCAAATCAAATTCGAGGCAGAGTCAGGAGGAATTCTTCAACTTTGAAGTCTGGGTCTAAACTAATCGATTTTCCAAATCGATTCTTTAACCATTATAACATGAAGTCAGTCGAATTCCATAATCGATTGAACTGGGAAAGTAAGAACATCTGAAGCTTCCTGGAAATGTCAAATCGATTTTCCAAATCGATTTCGTGTGAAAAACTTGAGAAAATAGACATATTATGGGTCAAGTCGACTAGGGCAATCGATTTTATAAAGACATTTTCCTGTGTATCCGCAGGATAGTCGATTTACCCAGTCGATTAGACACATAACTCAGATTTGACTAGGATCTATTTTGCCCAGTTTCATCCTAATGTAATGGAAGCTTTCCTTTGGCAAAGCTTTGGTGAAGATGTCTGCTAACTGCTCAGTTGTGTTGACGTACTCTAACTTGATGTTTCCACACTGAAACTGATCTCGGATGAAATGATGCCGAATTTCGATATGTTTGGTCTGGGAATGCATAACTGGGTTCTTAGTGATACTGATCTCACTTGTGTTGTCGCACAAGATGGGAACAATTCCTAAGTCCACACCAAAATCTAACAGGTGTTGTTTCATCCACATGATCTGGGCACAGCAACTTCCAGCTGCAATGTACTCAGCTTCTGCTGTTGACAAAGCAATACTGGTTTGTTTCTTGCTGAACCAAGATACAAGTGAATTGCCTAGCAAATGACAAGTACCTGAGCTACTTTTCCTATCCAGTTTGCATCCAGCAAAATCTGAGTCCGAATAACCAACCAAAGAACAAGTTGATCCCTTAGGATACCACAATCCAAGGCTCCTAGTTAACTCCTCTAAAGACTTATTCTTCCTTTCCACTACACCATTTTGCTGTGGTGTCCTAGGGGCTGAATACTTGTGATGAATGCCATTCTCTTCAAAGTAAGAATCAAAAGAATCATTTCGGAATTCACCTCCATGATCACTTTTGATGGACTTATACTTAGAAGGTTATGTTTCAGCCCTTCCACATATAAGACATTTTTAATTATTGCAGTTGATTCCCTGCCAATGTTACCTTCACCGCATATCTTGCCTTTGTTATTATCACCGTACTTTACAAATCCACCTTCTTTTAGATTCAGGGACGGAAACATTGACTTGTCCCCTGTCATATGCTTTGAGCATCCACTATCAAGATACTATTGGTGTTTAGTGGATCTCAATCATACCTGCAATAAAATCAGAAATTCAATTTAGGTCCCCAATTTAAATTGGGTCCTGGGGGGTTAGTTTCAACATCTTTTGTCTTGATTTTCCAAATCTGTTTGCATCCTCTATTTGCATGTCTTTTTAATTTGCAATTGTAAACAAAATGTCATTTTCTTCAACAAAAATTACAAGTAACAGCAGAGGATGCTTACTGTTTTGGTTTGACAAAGACATTATGCAAGTGGCTAGGTTTCACAAAATTCTGGTTATGCTTAACATTACCATATCCTATGCCATGTTTAGTCTTTTTCTGATTAGCATGCATATTCTGGTTAAAACCAAGTCCAGATTTTATGTTGACATTTCTCTGGTTGCTAAGAATATCATTCAGTTTATCCTTGCTACTAGAGAATTTCTATAAATCAGATTTCAATAATGCAACAGAATTCTCAAGTTCAATGCTTTTGGAAGATTTATCATGTGAGTCCTTTTTCAATTGTTCACACAAGTCCTCAATCTTCCTATAATCAGTTTTCATTTGATCATGCAACATACATTGTTGTTCAAGCATTTTCTTAGTACTAACTAACTGCTTAACAGATTTAACATATTCATCATGCAGTTCATTAAATGAATCTTGCAGTTCATTAAAAGAAGGATTATATTGAGAACTTACCTCACTTTCTGATTCAGAATCCGTGTTAGCCATGAAGCACAGATTTGCTTCTTCAGTTTCTGAAGATGTGGAGGACTCTTGATTGTCATTCCATGCAATATATGCTTTTCTGTTTTTCTGAGTTGGTTCCTTGCCTTTAGTCTTAGAATTTCTGTTTTCTTCTGCAGCTTCTAACAATCAGCCTTGATATGACTAGTTTTTCCACACTCATAGAATGTGATTGTCTTACTGTCATTGTTCTTTGAGCTGGATTGTTTTCTGAATTTACTGCCTTTCTTTTTCAGAAATTTCTTAAACTTCTTGACAACTAATCCAAGTTCAGGTTCCTCATCATCTTCACTGCTTGATTCATCTGAGCTGCTCTCATGTTCAGATTTAGACTGATGTGTTTGGGCTTTCAACGACAATCCTCTTCGTTTTCTGTCACCTTGCTCAGCTTCATTGAGTCTATGTAGTTCCATTTCATGCTCCCTTAGTTTTCCAAACAATGTAGCTATTGTCATGCTTCCTAGATCTTTCGATTCTGCAATGGCAGTGATTTTTGGTTGTCATTCCCTAGTCAAACACCTCATTACCTTGCTGATTTGCTGATCATTATCAATCTCCTTGCCTAAGGCATTTAGGTTGTTGACTATGTGTGTAAACCGGGTATGCATGTCATTCACTGATTCTTCTTTCTTCATGCTAAATAATTCGTACTCTTGCATGAGGGTATTTATCCGAGCTCTCTTTACGTCTGCGGTTCCTTCATGCGTCTGTTGAAGTGTGTCCCACATCTGTTTTGCTGTCTTGCAATTTGAGACTCTGAAGAATTCATCATGGCTCAAGGCTGTAGTGATAATGTTCTTGGCTTTGGCGTTGTACCCAACTTTCTTTTTGTCATTTTCAGTCCAGTCACTTTTAGGCTTTAGGATTGCTGATTCACCTGTACCTGAAATGGTTGGCCCAAACGGTCCATTTTCTACAGCATCTAGAATGTCAATACACTAGCTTCAAGAAACATTAGCATGCGTTGTTTCCAATACATGTATGCGGCTCCGTTAAAAGTGGGAGGTCTAGCTAATGATGCTCCTTCTCCTAGGAAATCAGAAGTCATAATCCTTTTTTTTTTGTTGAGAAAAACAACTCTTTTTAAAAAAAGGCAGGCTCTTAAACGTAATAACTGATTTGCGGAGGATTTATGCAGAATAATGTCTATTCTAACAATATGCGCAGCAGTTTAATAAATTCGAAATTTACTAAACACAAGATTGAATAAGGTCCCTAATAAACAATTCTAATGAATGTCAAACTATATGGATCATGGTATATATGGAGAAATGCATCAGAAAACAATTATTATCCAAGATGTTGATTTTCATGCAATTATGTTAAGACAATTAATCATACAACGTCACTTAACATAGAATCTTTATCATGCATGCAATCAATATCATAAACGTAATAACTGCAGAAATTTAAACGAGATAATGGAAAGAAAAGTGTACGCTGATTTTTATACTGGTTCAGCCGTCTCGTGACGACCTACATCCAGTCCTAAGATCCAACTAGATCTTAGCATGTCCAATAGAACTTCTTAGAAATAGTTTACAGATTTTACACAGCGCCTCGCACCAATATTAAACTATTCTCCCTGTTCTATCATTCCCTCCCTGAATTCCCAAGTTTAAGTCCCATAAACTTGACCAAGAATCCAGTCAAGCGTCTTCTTGTTGACAGCCCTCAACCTCGAAGAACACCATCAGTAATAACTGGATTTTCTCAAAGTAATTTGGTTACAGAAAATGGTTTACAGAAATTGAAATAGATCAATTTTACAAAGTTCTTGATCTTCGTTCTTCTCAAAGCAATCTTTCTCAATTCAGTCTTTTTCAATTCTCATTGATCACAAACGTTGATTATTCATGGTTGAAAAAGATGTTCAAAGTAATGTCAGTTGAGAAAGAGTTAGTGGTAAATTCTATTTGTGTGTGAGTTATGAAATTGTTATTTCATATATATATATATATTCAGAAAGTTATGTATGAAAGCAGTTTATATAGTTTCTGGAAAAACAACGTATGAATCGATTTGGTAAATCAATTCATTAAAGTTATAAAGCACACTAATCGATATAACCAATCAATTTCGCGAATCTTGTTTTTCTTGAAGCTTGAAACTGCATACACTAATCAATTTAATGAATCGATTATTTTAACTGAGTTCTTCAGACTTGGATGGATGTACTTAATTGAATCGATGTTCATAATCGACTTGGCATGCTTTGTTCCAACAACGAGATAAAAACAATCGATGTACTTAATCGATTCAACCATTTCAATCATCTCTGTTTCTAAAACTTTTTGCACCAATCGCTTTAGTCTATCGATTTCACTGGTTCCAGGGACACAGTGATTTTCACAAATCGATTTGCCTAACCGATTATGAACTTAAGTCTGAAGCTTATTTCAACAGTTGGTTCATTAAATCGATTTACCACGTCGATTGATTCCAAACTTAATTCAACAGAAGTAAAATAGTAGATTGTGCTAATTGACTGTGTATGCTCCAGACCAAGGTTATTTTGAAACTTATTTTAGTAAATCGATTTGCCTAACCAATTTAGTAATCATTGGTTTGGCTCTGGGACATTCACACTCGATTATGTCAATCGATGTAGACAAACGAAAATAAAGAAGTGATTGGATTAATCGATTTTCCAAATCGATTAGCTTGTAAGGCATGCTACTTACTTGAGCATTTTAATTTTAGTAAATGTACCAATCGATTTGCCTAATCGATTAGCGGCAAATTTGCTCTCTGACTTGCACAATTTATTTTCTAATAAATGTACCAATCGATTTGCCTAATCAATTGAAAGCCTGTTTAATTTTTCATGACATGTGAAAATCGATTCTGCCCATTGATTGATTGATCCCAAACTGGATAATATCATTCAACCCTGTTACAGAATCGATTTTACAAATCGATTTGCTTATGAATTTGCAAGCTTTTGTTGATTTCTTGAGTTCCATGCAATTATCTCAAGTTTGTAGGATTGAGTTGTTGTTCCTGAATTTTTCCCAGTTCAGAATGTCAGATTTATTTCAAGATGTATGTTTGTCAATAATATCAAAAACGAACATATGTCTAACATGAAGTCATATTATTTTTATGAGTGTTACTCTAAAAAAATATAGGCTCTTGATGACAACTGATGTAAAAAAATGATGGCCTCAGAATTTCTGGTATGCGCGTATGACAGACAATATCATATTTCCAAATTTACAAAGCAGTTTAACAAAATGATATTTTATTAAACAGTAATCAAACACGGTCCCGAGGAATTGATTCTAGGCCAAGGTTCACAATTATAAGTAAAATCATTTAACTAGTGCAGCGGATATAGTAATTGTTTAACAGATTGATCAAGATATAAACATGCCAATTTAACACTTCAAGCAATATCAATCAATCCAGAATTTTGGCTAACGCATGCAATCAAGATTAATCAAACAATCATACAATGCAAGATTAAAATAAGAGTAAGGGATAGAAAAAAGTGCATCGAGATTTTTATACTGGTTCAACCGCCTTGTGACGGCCTACGTCCAGTCCTAAGATCAAACCGATCTTAGCCTTTTCCAATAGAATCTTGTAGAGTCGTTTTATAGATGTTCCAGCACTCCCTGCCTATCAATCTTAAAACACTCTCCCTATTCTATCTATCACAACCACTGTATCCCAGAGTTCTTCTCCGAACTCTTCGAAGATCACATCAAAGTTTCTTCTTGATGAGCCCTCACAAAAACAAAGATAACTACCAGCTTCACTGCTGGATTTTTCTTGGTTCTTTGTTTACAGAATATTTGTTACAGAAAAATACAAAATGAATTACAAAATTTGTCTTCAATCCCTTGCAATCAATCTCACACAAGAAGTTGTTCTCTAATATGAGTGTTTGTGAGATCTCTTTCTTTTTCTCTCAAGAAGTCTTTTCAGCTCTCTATTGATCATCAATAATCGTTGGTTCTGGGTCTGAAAAAGTGTTATCAAAAAGTGTTAAAACGGTTCTGTATGTTATGACAGTTATTGAATCATTCTAAGTGAAATTGATTAAAGACAGTTTACATAGTTTCTGAAAAACAACAGACAAATCGATTTACCAATCGATTTATTAAAGTAATAAAAAGGCTCAATCGATTTGCCAATCGATTATCGCGAGTCTTGTTTTTCTTGAATCATGAAACTACATAAACTAATCGATTTCCTAATCGATTATGTTAAAGCATCTTTCCAAAAATTAAGTGAAGTTCATAATGGATTCGATTGCCTAATTGATTACATATGTTTTGTTCCAACAACAAGATCAAAATAATCGATTACTCAATCGATTCATTAATTCAAACAAGCGATTCATTAAGTCACATAATCAATTTGGACATATTTTGAGTGTTCCCTGTAACTAAAAAATTTCTTCCAATCGATTTGCCAATCGATTTGGTTTATATCAGGGATTTAGCTTATTTCAAATAAATCAGTGTGCCAATCGATTAGGTGTTATGTTTCTAAAAGAATGACTTAATCACTTGGTTCATTTCAATCGATTACCTAGTCGATTGATACCAAACTTGTAACAAAAGTAATTGTCACAATGGATTGTCCAATCGATTGTGTTTGCCACAGACCAAGTTCCTTTTAAAATCTCATTTAAGAAATCGATTTGCCAATCGATTAGCTTATTGAATGGCTTGGCCCTGTGACTTGCACAATCGATTTGTTAATCGATTTTTACAAACAGTTTTAGTCTTGTGATTGGAGCAATCGATTTGCCAGTCGATTAGCCTGCTAAATGGATCGTCTCTGACTTGCACAATTTTTAACAAAGATGGTGCCAGTCGATTGCCTAATCAATTAGCCTGCCAAATAGCTTGCCTCTGACTTGCACAATTTTTAACGAAGATGGTGCTAGTCGATTGCCTAATCGATTAGTCTAATCACAGACTAAGCATTTTCAAACAACCCTTTTACAAAATCGATTTCCTAAACGATTTGCTCAGTGAATATTCCAACTTTGTTGATTCCTTGAGTTCCAGGCTATTGTCTCAAGTGTGTAGGGTTGAGTTGTTGTTCCTGAAATCTTACTCATTCAAAATGTTAAATTTATCATGTGATGTATGAGCATTGTATTAAGTCCAACATTTTTAACAAATCGTGTGCATCCAATAGAATTGTTTGTGTCATTGGAAGAACAATTAGGTTATTTTCTTCCTCCCTAGGCTTATTCTCGTCCAATTAGGGTTTTTAACAAATCTTGTGCATCCAATAGGTGTGTTCGTGTCATTGGATGAACATTTAGGTCATTTTCGTCCTCCCTATGCTTTTTCTTTTCAAATTACGGTTTTTAACCAATCTGGTGCATTCAATAAGTTCAATTGTGTCATTGGATTAACATTTATGTCATTTTCGTCCTCCCTACGCTTAATCTTGTCCTATTAGGGTTTTTAACGACTCTTATGCATCCAATAAGTTCATTTGTGTCATTGGATCAACATTTAGGTCATTTTCGTCCTCCCTTGGCATATTCTTGTCCAATTAGGGTTTTTAACCAATGTTGTGCATCCAATAGGTGTGTTTGTGTCATTGGATGAACAATTAGGTCATTTTCTTCCTCCGTAGCGTTATTCATGTCCTGTTAGGGTTTATAACCAATCTTGAGCATCCAATGGGAGTGTTTGTGTCATTAGATCAACATTATGTCATTTTCTTCCTCCCTAGGCTTATTCTTGTCCAATTAAGGTTTTTAACCAATCTTGAACATCCAATAAGTTCATTAGTGTCATTAGATTAACATTTATTTCATTTTCGTCCTCCCTAGGCATATTCTTGTGCAACTAGGGTTTTTAACCAACCTTGTGCATCAAATAAATTGATTCGTGTCATTGGATTAACATTTAGGTCATTTTCATCCTCCGTAAGCTGAATCTTGTCCAATTAGGGTTTTTAACCAACCTTGTGCTTCCAATAAGTTCATTAGTGTCATTGGATTAACATTTAGGAAATTTTCGTCCACCCTAGGCATATTCTTGTCCAATTAGGGTTTTTAACCAATCTTGTGCTTCCAATAAGTTCATTAGTGTCACTAGATTAACATTTAGGACATTTTCGTCCACCGTATGCAAATTCATGCGCAATTAGGGTTTTTAACCGATCTTGTGAATCCAATAAGTTAATTTGTGTCATTGGATTAACATTTAGGTCATTTTCATCCTCCGTAAGGTTAATCTTGTCCAATTATGGTTTTTAACAAATCTTGTGCATCCAATAATTCCATTTGTGTCATTGGTTTAACATTTAGGTCATTTTTGTACTCCCTAGGCTTATTCTTGTCCAATTATGGTTTTTAACAAATCTTGGGCATCCAATAGCTGTGTTTGTGTCTTAGGATGAACAACTAGGTCATTTTTGTCCTCCATAGGTTTAATCTTGTCCAATTAAGGTTTTTAACAAATCTTGTGCATCCAATAGGTATGTTTGTATCATTAGAAGAACAATTAGGTGTTTTCCGTCCACCCTAGGCTTATTCTTGTCAAATTAGGGTTTTTAACTAATCTTGTGCATCCAATAGGTGTGTTTGTGTCATAGGATGAACATTTAGGTCATTTTCTTCCTCCCTAGGCTTATTCTTGTCCAATAGGGTTTTTAACCTATCTTGTGCATCCAATAAATTCATATCTGTCATTGGATTAAAATTTATGTTACTTTCATCCTCCGTAAGCTTAATCTTGTACAATTAGGGTTTTCAACAAATCTTGTGCATCCAATAAGTCCATTTGCGTCATTGGATTAACATTTAAGTTATTTTTGTCCTCCCTACGCTTATTCTTGTCCAATAAGGGTTTTTAACCAATCTTGTACATCCAATAAGTTCATTAGTGTCATTGGATTAACATTTAGGTCATTTTCATCTTCCGTATGCTTAATCTTGTCCAATTAGGGTTTTTATCAAATCTTGTGCATCCAATAAGTCCATTTGTGTCATTGGTTCAACATTTAGGTCATTTTCGTACTCCGTATGCTTATTCTTTCCCAATTAGGGTTTTTAACAAATCTTGTGCATCCAATACGTATGTCTGTGTCATTAGATGAACAATTAGGTCATTTCCGTCCTCCCTAGGCTTATTCTTGTCCAATTAGGGTTTTTAACCAATCTTGTGCATCCAATAGGTGTGTTTGTGTCATTGGATGAACATTTAGTTCATTTTCGTCCTCCCTAGGCTTATTCTTGTCCAATAAGGGTTTTTAACAAAACTTGTGCATCCAATAAGTTCATTAGTGTCATTGGATTAACAATTACGTCATGTTCGTCCTCCCTAGGCATATTCTTGTGCATCCAATAAGTTCATTTGTGTCATTGGATTAACATTTAGGTTGTTTTCATCCTCCGTAAGCTTAATCTTGTCCAATTATGGTTTTTAACAAATCTTGGGCATCCAATAATTCCATTTGTGTCATAGGATTAACATTTAGGTCCTTTTCGTACTCCATATGCTTTTCTTGTCCAATTAGGGTTTATAACCAATTTTGTACAGCCAATAAGTTCATTTGTGTCATTGGATTAACATTTATGTCATTTTTGTTCTCCCTACGCTTAATCTTGTTCTATTAGGGTTTTTATCCAATCTTATGCATCCAATAAGTTCATTTGTGTCATTGGATCAATATTTAGGTCATTTTCCTCGTCCCTAGGCTTATTCTTGTCCAATTAAGGATTTTAACCGATCTAGTGCATCCAATAGGTGTGTTTGTGTCATTGGATGAACAATTAGGTCATTTTCTTTCTCCATAGCCTTATTCTTGTTCAATTATTGTTTATAACCAATCTTGTGCATCCAATAGGTGTGTTTGTGTCATTGGATGAACAATTAGGTCATTTTCGCCGTCCCTAGCCTTATTCTTTTCCAATTAGGGTTTTTAACAAATCTTGTGCATTCAATAGGTATGTTTGTGTCATTAGATGAACAATTAGGTCATTTTCGTCCTCCCTAGGCTTATTCTTGTCCTATTAGGGTTTTTAACCAATCTTGTGCATCCAATAGGTGTGTGTGTGTCATTGGATGAACATTTAGGTCATTTTCGTCCTCGCTAGGCTTATTCTTGTCCAATTAGGGTTTTTAACCAATCTTGTGCATCCAATAGGTGTGTTTGTGTCATTGGATGAACATTTAGTTCATTTTCGTCCTCCCTAGGCTTATTCTTGTCCAATAAGGGTTTTTAACAAAACTTGTGCGTCCAATAAGTTCATTAGTGTCATTGGATTAACAATCACGTCATGTTCGTCCGCCCTAGGCATATTCTTGTGCATCCAATAAGTTCATTTGTGTCATTGGATTAACATTTAGGTCGTTTTCATCCTCCGTAAGCTTAATCTTGTCCAATTATGGTTTTTAACAAATCTTGGACATCCAATAATTCCATTTGTCTCATAGGTTTAACATTTAGGTCCTTTTCGTACTCCATAGGCTTTTCTTGTCCAATTAGGGTTTTTAACCAATTTTGTACAGCCAATAAGTTCATTTGTGTCATTGGATTAACATTTATGTCATTTTTGTTCTCCCTACGCTTAATCTTGTTCTATTAGGGTTTTTAACCAATCTTATGCATCCAATAAGTTCATTTGTGTCATTGGATCAACATTTAGGTCATTTTCCTCGTCCCTAGGCTTATTCTTGTCCAATTAGGGATTTTAACCAATCTAGTGCATCCAATAGGTGTGTTTGTGTCATTGGATGAACAATTAGGTCATTTTCTTTCTCCATAGCCTTATTCTTGTTCAATTATTGTTTCTAACCAATCTTGTGCATCCAATAGGTGTGTTTGTGTCATTGGATGAACAATTAGGTCATTTTCGCCGTCCCTAGCCTTATTCTTTTCCAATTAGGGTTTTTAACAAATCTTGTGCATTCAATAGGTATGTTTGTGTCATTAGATGAACAATTAGGTCATTTCCGACCTCCCTAGGCTTATTCTTGTCCTATTAGGGTTTGTAACCAATCTTGTGCATCCAATAGGTGTGTTTGTGTCATTGGATGAACATTTAGGTCATTTTCGTCCTCGCTAAGCTTATTCTTGTCCAATTGGGTTTTTAACCAATCTTGTGCGTCCAATCAGTTCATTTGTGTCGTTGGATTAACATTTATGTCATTTACGTCCTCCCTACGCATAATCTCGTCCTATTTGGGTTTTTAACCGATCTTATGCATCCAATAGGTGTGTTTGTGTCATTGGATGAACATTTAGGTCATTTTCCTCCTCCCTAGGCTTATTGTTGTCCAATAGGGTTTTTAACCAATCTTGTGCATCAAATAAGTTCATTTGTGTCGTTGGATTAACATTTATGTCATTTACGTCCTCCCTACGCTTAATCTCGTCCTATTAGGGTTTTTAATCGATCTTATGCATCCAATAAGTGTGTTTGTGTCATTGGATCAACATTTAGGTCATTTGCGTCCTCCCTAGGCTTATTCTTGTCCAATTAGGGTTTCTAAACAATCTTGTGCATCCAATAGGTGTGTTTGAGTCATTGGGTGAACAATTAGGTCATTTTCGTCCTCCGTAGGCTTACTCTTGTCCAACTAGGGTTTTTAACAAATCTTGTGCATCCAATAGGTATGTTTGTGTCATTGGATGAACAATTAGGTCATTTTCGTCCTCCGTAAGCTTATTCTTGTTGCTCCCTAGGCTTATTCTTGTCCAATTAGGGTTTTTAACCAATCTTGTGTTCCATTAGGTGTGTTTGTGTCGTTGGATGAACAATTAGGTGATTTTCGTCCTCCCTAGGCTTATTCTTGTCCAATTAGGGTTTCTAACCAATCTTGTGCATCCAACAGGTGTGTTTGAGTCATTGGGTGAACAATTAGGTCATTTTCGTCCTCCATAGGCTTACTCTTGTCCAACTAGGGTTTTTAACAAATCTTGTGCAACCAATAGGAATGTTTATAACATTAGAAGAACAATTAGGTGTTTTCCATCCACCATAAGCTTATTCTTCTCCAATTAAGATTTTTAACCAATCTTGTGCATCCAATAGGTGTGTTTGGGTCATTGGATTAACATATAGGTCATTTTGGATGAACAATTAGGTCATTTTCGTGCTCTCGAGGTTTATTCTTGTCAAATTAGCGTTTTTAACCAATCTAGTTCATCCAATAGGTGTGTTTGTGTCATTGGATGAACAATTAGTTCATTTTTGTCCTCCGTAGGCTTATTCTTGTCCAATTAGGGTTTTTAACCAATCTTGTGCAACCGATATGTGTGTTTGGGTCATTGGAACAACATTATGTCATTTTGTTCCTCCCTAGGCTTATTCTTGTCGAATTAGGGTTTTTAACCAATCTTGTGCTTCCATTAGGTGTGTTTGTGTCATTGGAGGAATATGTAGGTCATTTTCGTCCTCCCTAGGCTTATTCTTTTCCAATTAGGGTTTTTAATCAATCTTGTGCATCCAATAGGTGTGTTTGTGTCATTGGATAAATAATTAGGTCATTTTCTTCCACACTAGCCTAATTCTTTTCCAATTAGGGTTTTTAACCAATCTTGTGCACCCAATAGGTGTGTTTGTGTCATTGGATGAACAATTAGTTCATTTTTTTCCTCCGTAGGCTTATTCTTGTCCAATTAGGGTTTTTTAACCAATCTTGAGCATCCAATATGTGTGTTTGGGTCATTGGATCAACATTATGTCATTTTGTTCCTCCCTACACTTCTTCTTGTCCAATTATGGTTTATTACCAATCTTGCGCTTCCAATAAGTTCATTAGTGTCATTGGATTAACATTTAGGTCATTTTCGTCTTTCCAATGCATATTCTTGGGCAATTAGGGTTTTTATCCAATCACGTGCATCCAATAGGAGTGTTTGTGTCGTTGGATGAAAGATCATGAGATTTTCGTCCTCCCTAGGCTTATTCATGTCCAATTAGGGTTTTTAACCTATCTTGTGCATCCAATAGGTGAGTTTGTGTCATTGGATAAACAATTAGGTCATTTTCTTCCTCACTAGCCTTATTCTTCTCCAATTAGGGTCATTACCCAATCTTGTGCATCCAATAGGTGTGTTTGTGTCATTGGATGGACAATTAGTTCATTTTTATCCTCCCTAGGCTTATTCTTGTCCAATTAGGGTTTTTAACCAATCTTGTCTATCGAATAGGTGTGTTTGTGTCATTGGATCAACATTATGACATTTTCTTCCTCCCTTGGCTTATTCTTTTCCAATTAGGGTTTTTAACCAATCTTGTGCATCCAGAAGGTGTGTTTGTGTCGTTGGAGGAACAATTAGGTGATTTTCGTCCTCCCTACGCTTATTCTTGTCCAATTAGGGTTATTAACCAATCTTATAAATCCAATAAGTTCATTTGTGTCATTGGTTTAACATTTAGGTCTATTTATTACTCCCTAGGCTTATTCTTGTCCAATTAGGGTTTTTAACAAATCTTGTGCAACCAACATGTGTGTTTGGGTCATTGGATCAACATTATGTCATTTTGTTCCTCCCTAGGCTTATTCTTGTCCAATTAGGGTTTTTAACCAATCTTGTGTTCCATTAGGTGTGTTTGTGTCGTTGGATAAACAATTAGGTGATTTTCGTCCTCCCTACGCTTATTCTTGTCCAATTAGGGTTATTAACCAATCTTGTGCATCCAATAGTTGTGTTTGTGACATTGGATAAATAATTAGGTCATTTTCTTCCATACTAGCCTAATTCTTTTCCAATTTGGGATTTTAACCAATCTTGGGCATCCAATAGGTGTGTTTGTGTCATTGGATGAACAATTAGGTCCATTTCTTCCTCCGTAGGGTTATTCTTGTCCAGTTAGGGTTTTTAGCCAATCTTGTGCATCCAATAGGTGTGTTTGTGTCATTGGATGAACATTTAGGTCATTTTCGTCCTACCTAGGCTTATTCTTGTCCAAAAGGGTTTTTAACCAATCTTGTGCATCCAATAGGGATGCTTGTGTCATTGGATGAACAATTAGGCCATTTCCGTCCTCCCTAAGGTTATTCTTGTACAGTTAGGGTTTTTAACCAGTCTTGTGCATCCAATAGGTATGTTTGTGTCATTGAAGGAACATTTACGTTATTTTCGGCCACCCAAGGCTTATTCTTGTGCAATAGGGTTTTTAACTAATCATGTGCATCGAATAAGTTCATTTGTGTCATTGGATTAACATTTATGTCATTTTCATCCTCTCTACGCTTAATCTTGCCCTATTAGGGTTTTTAACCATTCTTATGCATCCAATAGGTGTGTTTGTGTCATTGGATAAATAATTAGGTCATTTTCTTCCACACTAGCTTAATTCTTTTCCAATTAGGGTTTTTAACCAATCTTGTGCATCCAATAGGTGTGTTTTGTCATTGGATGTACAATTAGTTCATTTTTGTCCTCCGTATGCTTATTCTTGTCCAATTAGGGTTATTAACCAATCTTGTGCATCCAACAGGTGTGTTTGAGTCATTGGGTGAACAATTATGTCATTTTCGTCCTCCATAGTCTTACTCTTGTCCAACTAGGGTTGTTAACAAATCTTGTGCATCCAATAGGAATGTTTATAACATTAGAAGAACAATTAGGTGTTTTCCGTCCACCATAGGCTTATTCTTGTCCAATTAAGATTTTTAACCAATCTTGTGCATCCAATAAGTGTGTTTGGGTCATTGGATGAACATTTAGGTCATTGTCGTCCTCCCTAGGCTTATTCTTGTCCAATAGGGTTTTTAACCACTCTTGTGCATCCAATAAGTTCATGTGTGTCATTGGATTAAAATTTATGTTATTTTCAGCCTCCGTAAGCTTAATCTTGTCCTATTTGGGTTTTCAACAAATCTTGCGCATCCAATAATTCCATTTGCGTCATTGGATTAACATTTAGGTCATTTTGGGTGAACAATTAGGTCATTTTCGTGCTCTCGAGGTTTATTCTTGTCAAATTAGGGTTTTTAACCAATCTTGTGCATCCAATAGGTATGTTGGTGTCATTGGATGAACATTTAGGTAATTTTCGTCCTCCCTAGGATTATTCTTTTCCAATTAGGGTTTTTAATCAATCTTGTGCATCCAATAGGTGTGTTTGTGTCATTGGATAAATAATTAGGTCATTTTCTTCCACACTAGCCTAATTCTTTTCCAATTAGGGTTTTTAACCAATCTTGTGCACCCAATAGGTGTGTTTGTGTCATTGGATGAACAATTAGTTCATTTTTTTCCTCCGTAGGCTTATTCTTGTCCAATTAGGGTTTTTAACCAATCTTGAGCATCCAATATGTGTGTTTGGGTCATTGGATCAACATTATGTCATTTTGTTCCTCCCTAGACTTCTTCTTGTCCAATTAGGGTTTATTACCAATCTTGCGCTTCCAATAAGTTCATTAGTGTCATGGGATTAACATTTAGGTCATTTTCGTCTTTCCAATGCATATTCTTGGGTAATTAGGGTTTTTATCCAATCACGTGCATCCAATAGGTGTGTTTGTGTCGTTGGATGAAAGATCATGAGATTTTCGTCCTCCCTAGGCTTATTCATGTCCAATTAGGCTTTTTAACCTATCTTGTGCATCCAATAGGTGAGTTTGTGTCATTGGATAAACAATTAGGTCATTTTCTTCCTCACTAGCCTTATTCTTCTCCAATTAGGGTCATTACCCAATCTTGTGCATCCAATAGGTGTGTTTGTGTCATTGGATGGACAATTAGTTCATTTTTATCCTCCCTAGGCTTATTCTTGTCCAATTAGGGTTTTTAACCAATCTTGTCTATCGAATAGGTGTGTTTGTGTCATTGGATCAACATTATGACATTTTCTTCCTCCCTTGGCTTATTCTTTTCCAATTAGGGTTTTTAACCAATCTTGTGCATCCAGAAGGTGTGTTTGTGTCGTTGGAGGAACAATTAGGTGATTTTCGTCCTCCCTACGCTTATTCTTGTCCAATTAGGGTTATTAACCAATCTTATAAATCCAATAAGTTCATTTGTGTCATTGGTTTAACATTTAGGTCTATTTATTACTCCCTAGGCTTATTCTTGTCCAATTAGGGTTTTTAACAAATATTGTGCAACCAACATGTGTGTTTGGGTCATTGGATCAACATTATGTCATTTTGTTCCTCCCTAGGCTTATTCTTGTCCAATTAGGGTTTTTAACCAATCTTGTGTTCCATTAGGTGTGTTTGTGTCGTTGGATAAACAATTAGGTGATTTTCGTCCTCCCTACGCTTATTCTTGTCCAATTAGGGTTATTAACCAATCTTGTGCATCCAATAGTTGTGTTTGTGACATTGGATAAATAATTAGGTCATTTTCTTCCATACTAGCCTAATTCTTTTCCAATTTGGGATTTTAACCAATCTTGGGCATCCAATAGGTGTGTTTGTGTCATTGGATGAACAATTAGGTCCATTTCTTCCTCCGTAGGGTTATTCTTGTCCAGTTAGCGTTTTTAGCCAATCTTGTGCATCCAATAGGTGTGTTTGTGTCATTGGATGAACATTTAGGTCATTTTCGTCCTACCTAGGCTTATTCTTGTCCAAAAGGGTTTTTAACCAATCTTGTGCATCCAATAGGGATGCTTGTGTCATTGGATGAACAATTAGGCCATTTCCGTCCTCCCTAAGGTTATTCTTGTACAGTTAGGGTTTTTAACCAGTCTTGTGCATCCAATAGGTATGTTTGTGTCATTGAAGGAACATTTAGGTTATTTTCGGCCACCCAAGGCTTATTCTTGTGCAATAGGGTTTTTAACTAATCATGTGCATCCAATAAGTTCATTTGTGTCATTGGATTAACATTTATGTCATTTTCGTCCTCTCTACGCTTAATCTTGCCCTATTAGGTTTTTAACCATTCTTATGCTTCCAATAGGTGTGTTTGTGTCATTGGATAAATAATTAGGTTATTTTCTTCCACACTAGCTTAATTCTTTTCCAATTAGGGTTTTTAACCAATCATGTGCATCCAATAGGTGTGTTTTGTCATTGGATGTACAATTAGTTCATTTTTGTCCTCCGTAGGCTTATTCTTGTCCAATTAGGGATTTTAACCAATCTTGTGCAACCAATATGTGTGTTTGGGTCATTGGATCAACATTATGTCATTTTGTTCCTCCATAGTCTTACTCTTGTCCAATTAGGGTTTTTAAGCAATCTTGTGCATCCAATAGGTGTGTTTGTGTCATTGGATGAATATTTAGGTCATTTTCCTCCTCCCTAGGCTTATTCTTTTCCAAATAGGGTTTTTAACCAATCTTGTGCATCCAATAGGTGTGTTTGTGACATTGGATATATAATTTGGTCATTTTCTTCCACACTGGCCTAATTCTTTTCCAATTTGGGATTTTAACCAATCTTGTGCATCCAACAGGTGTTTTTGTGTCATTGGATGAACAATTAGTTCATTTTTTTCCTCCGAAAGCTTATTATTGTCCAATTAGGGTTTTTAACCAATCTTGTGCATCCAATATGTGTGTCTGGGTCATTGGATAAACATTATGTCATTTTGTTCCTCCCTAGACTTCTTCTTGTCCAATTAGGGTTTTTAACAAATCTTGTGCTTCCAATAAGTTCATTAGTGTCATTGGATTAACATTTACGTCATTTTTGTCTTTCCTATGCATATTCTTGGGCAATTTGGGTTTTTAACCAATCACGTGCATCCAATAGGTGTGTTTGTGTCGTTGGATGAAAGATTATGTGATTTTCGTCCTTCCAAGGCTTCTTCTTGTCCAATTAGGGTTATTAACCAATCTTATACAACCATTAAGTTCATTTGTGTCATTGGTTAAACATTTTGGTCATTTTGGTACTCCTTAAGCTTATTCTTGTCCAATTAGGGTTTTTAACAAATCTTGTGGATCCCATAGGTGTGTTTGTGTCATTGGATGAACAATTTGGTCATTTACTTCCTCCCTAGGGTTATTCTTCTCCAATTAGGGGTTTTAACCAATCTTGTGCATCCAATAGGTATGTTTGTGTCATTGGATGAACATTTAGGTCATTTTCGTCCTCCCTAGGCTTATTCTTGTCCAATAGGGTTTTTAACCAATCTTGTGCATCCAGTAAGTTCATTTGTGTCATTGGATTAACGTTTATGTCATTTTCGTTCTCCCTTCGCTTATTCTTGTCCTATTAGGGTTTTAACCAATCTTATGCATCCAATAAGTTCATTTTTGTCATTGGATCAATATTTAGGACATTTTCGTCCTCCCTAGGCATATTATTGTCCAATTAGGGTTTCTAACCAGTCTTGTGCATTCAATAGATGTGTTTGTGTCATAGGATGAACAATTTGGTCATGTTCGTGCTCTCGTGGTTTATTCTTGTCCAATTAGGGTTTTAAACCAATCTTGTGCATCCAATAGATATGTTTGTGTCATTGGATGAACATTTAGGTCATTTTTGTCCTCCCTAGGCTTATTCTTGTCCAATTAGGGTTTTTAACCAATCTTGTGCATCCAATAGGTGTGTTTGTGTCATTGGATGAACAATTAGTTCATTTTTGTCCTCCGTAGGCTTATTCTTGTCCAATTAGGGTTTTTAACAAATCTTGTGCAATCAACATGTGTGTTTGGGTCATTGGATCAACATTTTGTCATTTTGTTCCTCCCTAGGCTTATTCTTGTCCAATTAGGGTTTTTAACCAATCTTGTGTTCCATTAGGTGTGTTTGTGTCGTTGGATGAACAATTAGGTGATTTTCGTCCTCCCTACGCTTATTCTTGTCCAATTACGGTTATTAACCAATCTTGTGCATCCAATAGTTGTGTTTGTGACATTGGATAAATAATTAGGTCATTTTCTTCCATACTAGCCTAATTCTTTTCCAATTTGGGATTTTAACCAATCTTGGGCATCCAATAGGTGTGTTTGTGTCATTGGATGAACAATTAGGTCCATTTCTTCCTGCGTAGGGTTATTCTTGTCCAGTTAGGGTTTTTAGCCAATCTTGTGCATCCAATAGGTATGTTTGTGTCATTGGATGAACATTTAGGTCATTTTCGTCCTACCTAGGCTTATTCTTCTCCAAAAGGGTTTTTATCCAATCTTGTGCATCCAATAGGGATGCTTGTGTCATTGGATGAACAATTAGGCCATTTCGGTCCTCCCTAGGGTTATTCTTGTGCAGTTAGGGTTTTTAACCAATCTTGTGCTTCCAATAGGTATGTTTGTGTCATTGAAGGAACATTTAGGTTATTTTCGGCCACCCAAGGCTTATTCTTGTGCAATAGGGTTTTTAACTAATTGTGTGCATCCAATAAGTTCATCTGTGTCATTGGATTAACATTTATGTCATTTTCGTCCTCTCTACGCTTAATCTTGCCCTATTAGGGTTTTTAACCAATCTTATGCATCCAATAGGTGTGTTTGTGTCATTGGATAAATAATTAGGTCATTTTCTTCCACACTAGCTTAATTCTTTTCCAATTAGGGTTTTTAACCAATCTTGTGCATCCAATAGGTGTGTTTTGTCATTGGATGTACAATTAGTTCATTTTTGTCCTCCGTAGGCTTATTCTTGTCTAATTAGGGATTTTAACCAATCTTGTGCAACCAATATGTGTGTTTGGGTCATTGGATCAACATTATGTCATTTTGTTCCTCCGTAGGCTTATTCTTGTCCAATTAGGGTTTTTAACCAATCTTGTGTTCCATTAGGTGTGTTTGTGTCATTGGATGAATATTTAGGTCATTTTCGTCCTCCCTAGGCTTATTCTTTTCCAAATAGGGTTTTTAACCAATCTTGTGCATCCAATAGGTGTGTTTGTGACATTGGATAAATAATTAGGTCATTTTTTTCCACACTTGCCTAATTCTTTTCCAATTTGGGATTTTAACCAATCTTGTGCATCCAATAGGTGTGTTTGGGTCATCGGATGAACAATTAGTTCATTTTTGTCCTCCGTAAGCTTATTATTGTCCAATTAAGGTTTTTAACCAATCTTGTGCATCCAATATATGTGTCTGGGTCATTGGATAAACATTATGTCATTTTGTTCCTCCCTAGACTTCTTCTTGTCCAATTAGGGTTTTTAACAAATCTTGTGCTTCCAATAAGTTCATTAGTGTCATTGGATTAACATTTACGTCATTTTTGCCTTTCCTATGCATATTCTTGGGCAGTTTGGGTTTTTAACCAATCACGTGCATCCAATAGGTGTGTTTGTGTCGTTGGATGAAAGATTATGTGATTTTCGTCCTTCCTAGGCTTACTCTTGTCCAATTAGGGTTATTAACCAATCTTATACAACCATTAAGTTCATTTGTGTCATTGGTTAAACATTTAGGTCATTTTGGTACTCCTTAAGCTTATTCTTGTCCAATTAGGGTTTTTAACAAATCTTGTGGATCCAATAGGTGTGTTTGTGTCATTGGAAGAACAATTTGGTCATTTACTTCCTCCCTAGGGTTATTCTTCTCCAATTAGGGGTTTTAACCAATCTTGTGCATCCAATAGGTATGTTTGTGTCATTGGATGAAGATTTAGGTCATTTTCGTTGTCCCTTCGCTTATTCTTGTCCTATTAGGGTTTTAACCAATCTTATGCATCCAATAAGTTCATTTATGTCATTGGATCAATATTTAGGACATTTTCGTCCTCCCTAGGAATATTTTTGTCCAATTAGGGTTTCTAACCAGTCTTGTGCATTCAATAGATGTGTTTGTGTCATAGGATGAACAATTTGGTCATTTTCGTGCTCTCGTGGTTTATTCTTGTCCAATTAGGGTTTTAAACCAATCTTGTGCATCCAATAGCTATGTTTGTGTCATTGGATGAACATTTAGGTCATTTTTGTCCTCCCTAGGCTTATTCTTGTCCAATTAGGGTTTTTAACCAATCTAGTACTTCCAATAGGTGTGTTTGTGTCATTGGATGAACAATTAGTTCATTTTTGTCCTCCATAGGCTTATTCTTGTCCAATTAGGGTTTTTAACCAATCATGTGCAACCAATATGTGTGTTTGGGTCATTGGAACAACATTATGTCATTTTGTTCCTCCCTAGGCTTATTCTTGTCCAATTAGGGTTTTTAACCAATCTTATGTTCCATTAGGTTTGTTTGTGTCGTTGGATGAACAATTAGGTGATTTTCGTCCTCCCTACGCTTATTCTTGTCCAATTAGGGTTATTAACCAATCTTGTGCATCCAACAGGTGTGTTTGAGTCATTGGGTGAACAATTATGTCATTTCCGTCCTCCATAGGCTTACTCTTGTCCAACTAGGGTTTTTAACAAATCTTGTGCATCCAATAGGAATGTTTATAACATTAGAAGAACAATTAGGTGTTTTCCGTCCACCATAGGCTAATTCTTCTCCAATTAAGATTTTTAACCAATCTTGTGCATCCAGTAGGTGTGTTTGGGTCATTGGATGAACATTTAGGTCACTGTCGTCCTCCCTAGGCTTATTCTTGTCCAATAGGGTTTTTAACCACTCTTGTGCATCCAATAAGTTCATGTGTGTCATTGGATTAAAATTTATGTTATTTTCAGCCTCCGTAAGCTTAATCTTGTCCTATTAGGGTTTTCAACAAATCTTGCGCATCGAATAATTCCATTTGCGTCATTGGATTAACATTTAGGTCATTTTGGATGAACAATTAGGTCATTTTCGTGCTCTCGATGTTTATTCTTGTCAAATTAGGGTTTTTAACCAATCTTGTGCATCCAATAGGTATGTTTGTGTCATTGGATGAACATTTAGGTAATTTTTGTCCTCCCTAGAATTATTCTTGTCCTATTAGGGTTTTTAACCAATCTAGTTCATCCAATAGGTGTGTTTGTGTCATTGGATGAACAATTAGTTCATTTTTGTCCTCCGTAGGCTTATTCTTGTCCAATTAGGGTTTTTAACCAATCTTGTGCAACCAATATGTGTGTTTGGGTCATTGGAACAACATTATGTCATTTTGTTCCTCCCTAGGCTTATTCTTGTCCAATTAGGGTTTTTAACCAATCTTGTGCTTCCATTAGGTGTGTTTGTGTCATTGGATGAATATGTAGGTCATTTTCGTCCTCGCTAGGCTTATTCTTTTCCAATTAGGGTTTTTAATCAATCTTGTGCATCCAATAGGTGTGTTTGTGTCATTGGATAAATAATTAGGTCATTTTCTTCCACACTAGCCTAATTCTTTTCCAATTAGGGTTTTTAACCAATCTTGTGCACCCAATAGGTGTGTTTGTGTCATTGGATGAACAATTAGTTCATTTTTTTCCTCCGTAGGCTTATTCTTGTCCAATTAGGGTTTTTAACCAATCTTGAGCATCCAATATGTGTGTTTGGGTCATTGGATCAACATTATGTCATTTTGTTCCTCCCTAGACTTCTTCTTGTCCAATTAGGGTTTATTACCAATCTTGCGCTTCCAATAAGTTCATTAGTGTCATGGGATTAACATTTAGGTCATTTTCGTCTTTCCAATGCATATTCTTGGGTAAGTAGGGTTTTTATCCAATCACGTGCATCCAATAGGTGTGTTTGTGTCGTTGGATGAAAGATCATGAGATTTTCGTCCTCCCTAGGCTTATTCATGTCCAATTAGGCTTTTTAACCTATCTTGTGCATCCAATAGGTGAGTTTTTGTATTGGATAAACAATTAGGTCATTTTCTTCCTCACTAGCCTTATTCTTCTCCAATTAGGGTCATTACCCAATCTTGTGCATCCAATAGGTGTGTTTGTGTCATTGGATGGACAATTAGTTCATTTTTATCCTCCCTAGGCTTATTCTTGTCCAATTAGGGTTTTTAACCAATCTTGTCTATCGAATAGGTGTGTTTGTGTCATTGGATCAACATTATGACATTTTCTTCCTCCCTTGGCTTATTCTTTTCCAATTAGGGTTTTTAACCAATCTTGTGCATCCAGAAGGTGTGTTTGTGTCGTTGGAGGAACAATTAGGTGATTTTCGTCCTCCCTACGCTTATTCTTGTCCAATTAGGGTTATTAACCAATCTTATAAATCCAATAAGTTCATTTGTGTCATTGGTTTAACATTTAGGTCTATTTATTACTCCCTAGGCTTATTCTTGTCCAATTAGGGTTTTTAACAAATCTTGTGCAACCAACATGTGTGTTTGGGTCATTGGATCAACATTATGTCATTTTGTTCCTCCCTAGGCTTATTCTTGTCCAATTAGGGTTTTTAACCAATCTTGTGTTCCATTAGGTGTGTTTGTGTCGTTGGATAAACAATTAGGTGATTTTCGTCCTCCCTACGCTTATTCTTGTCCAATTAGGGTTATTAACCAATCTTGTGCATCCAATAGTTGTGTTTGTGACATTGGATAAATAATTAGGTCATTTTCTTCCATACTAGCCTAATTCTTTTCCAATTTGGGATTTTAACCAATCTTGGGCATCCAATAGGTGTGTTTGTGTCATTGGATGAACAATTAGGTCCATTTCTTCCTCCATAGGGTTATTCTTGTCCAGTTAGGGTTTTTAGCCAATCTTGTGCATCCAATAGGTATGTTTGTGTCATTGGATGAACAATTAGGCCAAAAGGGTTATTCTTGTCCAAAAGGGTTTTAACCAATCTTGTGCATCCAATAGGGATGCTTGTGTCATTGGATGAACAATTAGGCCATTTCCGTCCTCCCTAGGGTTATTCTTGTACAGTTAGGGTTTTTAACCAATCTTGTGCATCCAATAGGTATGTTTGTGTCATTGAAGGAACATTTAGGTTATTTTCGGCCACCCAAGGCTTATTCTTGTGCAATAGGGTTTTTAACTAATCGTGTGCATCCAATAAGTTCATTTGTGTCATTGGATTAACATTTATGTCATTTTCGTCCTCTCTACGCTTAATCTTGCCCTATTAGGGTTTTTAACCAATCTTATGCATCCAATAGGTGTGTTTGTGTCATTGGATAAATAATTAGGTCATTTTCTTCCACACTAGCTTAATTCTTTTCCAATTAGGGTTTTTAACCAATCTTGTGCATCCAATAGGTGTGTTTTGTCATTGGATGTACAATTAGTTCATTTTTGTCCTCCGTAGGCTTATTCTTGTCCAATTAGGGATTTTAACCAATCTTGTGCAACCAATATGTGTGTTTGGGTCATTGGATCAACATTATGTCATTTTGTTCCTCCCTAGGCTTATTCTTGTCCTATTAGGGTTTTTAACCAATCTTGTGTTCCATTAGGTGTGTTTGTGTCATTGGATGAATATTTAGGTCATTTTCGTCCTCCCTAGGCTTATTCTTTTCCAAATAGGGTTTTTAACCAATCTTGTGCATCCAATAGGTGTGTTTGTGACATTGGATAAATAATTTGGTCATTTTCTTGCATACTGGCCTAATTCTTTTCCAATTTGGGAATTTAACCAATCTTGTGCATCCAATAGGTGTGTTTGTGTCATTGGATGAACAATTAGTTCATTTTTGTCCTCCGTAAGCTTATTATTGTCCAATTAGGGTTTTTAACCAATCTTGTGCATCCAATATGTGTGTCTGGGTCATTGGATAAACATTATGTCATTTTGTTCCTCCCTAGACTTTTTCTTGTCCAATTAGGGTTTTTAACAAATCTTGTGCTTCCAATAAGTTCACTAGTGTCATTGGATTAACATTTACGTCATTTTTGTCTTTCCTATGCATATTCTTGGGCAATTTGGGTTTTTAACCAATCACGTGCATCCAATAGGTGTGTTTGTGTCGTTGGATGAAAGATTATGTGATTTTCGTCCTTCCTAGGCTTATTCTTGTCCAATTAGGGTTATTAACCAATCTTATACAACCATTAAGTTCATTTGTGTCATTGGTTAAACATTTAGGTCATTTTGGTACTCCTTAAGCTTATTCTTGTCCAATTAGATGTGTTTGTGTCATTAGATGAACAATTTGGTCATTTACTTCCTCCCTAGGGTTATTTTTCTCCAATTAGGGGTTTTAACCAATCTTGTGCATCCAATAGGTATGTTTGTGTCATTGGATGAACATTTAGGTCATTTTCGTCCTCCCTAGGCTTATTCTTGTCCAATAGGGTTTTTAACCAATCTTGTGCATCCAGTAAGTTCATTCGTGTCATTGGATTAACGTTTATGTCATTTTCGTTCTCCCTTCGCTTATTCTTGTCCTATTAGGGTTTTAACCAATCATATGCATCCAATAAGTTCATTTATGTCATTGGATCAATATTTAGGACATTTTCGTCCTCCCTAGGCATATTCTTGTCCAATTAGGGTTTCTAACCGGTCTTGTGCATTCAATACATGTGTTTGTGTCATAGGATGAACAATTTGGTCATTTTGGTGCTCTCGTGGTTTATTCTTATCCAATTAGGGTTTTAAACCAATCTTGTGCATCCAATAGATATGTTTGTGTCATTGGATGAACATTTAGGTCATTTTTGTCCTCCCTAGGCTTATTCTTGTCCAATTACGGTTTTTAACCAATCTAGTACTTCCAATAGGTGTGTTTGTGTCATTGGATGAACAATTAGTTCATTTTTGTCCTCCGTAGGCTTATTCTTGTCCAATTAGGGTTTTTAACCAATCTTGTGCAACCAATATGTGTGTTTGGGTCATTGGAACAACATTATGTCATTTTGTTCCTCCCTAGGCTTATTCTTGTCCAATTAGGGTTTTTAACCAATCTTGTGCTTCCATTAGGTGTGTTTGTGTCATTGGGTGAATATTTAGGTCATTTTCGTCCTCCCTAGGCTCATTCTTTTCTAATTATGGTTTTTAACCAATCTTGTGCATCCAATAGGTGTGTTTGTGTCATTGGATAAATAATTAGGTCATTTTCTTCCACACTAGCCTAATTCTTTTCCAATTTGGGTTTTTAACCAATCTTGTACATCCAATAGGTGTTGTTGTGTCATTGGATGAACAATTAGTATATTTTTGTCCTCCGTAGGCTTGTTCTTGTCCAATTAGGATTTTTAACCAATCTTGAGCATCCAATATGTGTGTTTGGGTCATTGGATCAACATTATGTCATTTTGTTCCTCCCTAGACTTCTTCTTGTCCAATTAGGGTTTTTAACCAATCTTGTGCTTCCAATAAGTTCGTTAGTGTCATTGGATTAACATTTAAGTCATTTTCGTCTTTCCTATGCATATTCTTGGGCAATTAGGGTTTTTAACCAATCACGTGCATCCAATAGGTGTGTTTGTGTCGTTGGATGAAAGATTATGAGATTTGCGTCCTCCCTAGGCTTATTCTTGTCCAATTAGGGTTATTAACCAATCATATACATCCATTAAGTTCATTTGAGTCATTGGTTTAACATTTAGGTCATATTCGTACTCCATAAGCTTATTCTTGTCCAATTAGGGTTTTTAAGAAATCTTGTGGATCCAATAGGTGTGTTTGTGTCATTGGATGAACAATTAGGTCATTTTCTTCCTCCCTAGGGTTATTCTTCTCCAATTAGGGTTTTTAACCAATCTTGTGCATCTAATAGGTATGTTTGTGTCATTGGATGAACATTTAGGTCATTTTCGGTCTCTCTAGGCTTATTCTTGTCCAATAGGGTTTTTAACCAATCTTGTGCATCCAGTAAGTTCATTTGTGTCATTGGATTAACGTTTATGTCATTTTCGTTCTCCATACGCTTAATCTTATCCTATTAGGATTTTAACTAATCTTATGCATCCAATAAGTTCATTTATGTCATTGGATCAACATTTATGTCATTTTCGTCCTCCCTAGGCATATTCTTGTCCTATTAGGGTTTCTAACCAATCTTGTGCATTCAATAGATGTGTTTGTGTCATTGGATGAACAATTAGGTCATTTTTGTGCTCTCGAGGTTTATTCTTGTCGAATTAGGGTTTTTAACCAATCTTGTGCATCCAATAGGTATGTTTGTGTCATTGGATGAACATTTAGGTCAATTTTGTCCTCCCTAGGCTTATTCTTGTCCAATTAGGGTTTTTAACCAATGTAGTTCATCCAATAGGAGTGTTTGTGTCATTGGATCAACATTTAGGTCATTTTTGTCCTCCCTAAGCTTTTTCTTGTCCAATTAGGGTTTTTAAACAATCTTCTGCATCCAATAAGTTCATTTGTGTCATTGAATCAACATTTAGGTAATTTTCGACCACCCTAGGCATATTGTTGTCCAATTAGGGTTTTTAACAAATCTTTTGTATCCAATAGGTGTGTTTGCGTCATTGCATGAACAATTAGGTCATTTTCTTCCTCCCTAGCCATATTCTTATCCAATTAGGGTTTTTAACCAATCTTGTGCATCCAATTGGTGTGTTTGTGTCATTGAATGAACAATTTGCTCATTTTCTTTTTCCCTAGCCTTATTCTTGTCCGATTAGGTTTTTTAACGAATCTTGTGCATCGAATAGGTGTGTGTGTGTCATTGGAACCACATTACGTCATTTTCTTCCTCCCTAGGCTTATATTTTTCCAATTAGGGTTTTTAACCAATCATGTGCATCCAGAAGGTGTGTTTGTGTCGCTATTAACCAATCTTATACATCCAATAAGTTCATTTGTGTCATTTGTTTAACATTTAAGTCTTTTTATTACTCCCTTGGCTTATTCTTGTCCAATTAAGGTTGTTAAAAAATCTTGTGCATCCAATAGATGTGTTTGTATCATTGGATGAACAATTAGGTCATTTTCTTCCTCCCAAGGGTTATTCTTGTACAGTTAGGGTTTTTAACCAATCTTGTG
>JBBPBT010001350.1:269780-295258 GCA_037974875.1 Cicer bijugum | reverse complement strand
TGCATCCAATATGTGTGTTTGGGTCATTGGATCAACAATATGTCATTTTGTTCCTCCCTAGGCTTATTCTTGTCCAATTAGGGTTTTTAACCAATCTTGTGCTTCCATTAGGTGTGTTTGTGTCTTTGGATGTATATTTAGGTCATTTTCGTCCTCCCTATGCTGATTCTTGTCCAATTAGGGTTTTTAAACAATCTTGTGCATCCAATAGGTGTGTTTGTGTCATAGGATAAATAATTAGGTCATTTTCTTCCACACTAGCCTAATTCTTTTTCAATTTGGGTTTTTAACCAATCTTGTGCATCCAATAGGTGTGTTTGTGTCATTTGATGAACAATTAGTTCATTTTTGTCCTCAGTAGGCCTATTCTTGTCCAATTACGGTTTCTAACCAATCTTGTGCATCCAATATGTGTGTTTGGGTCATTGGATCATCATTATGTCATTTTGTTCCTCCCTAGGCTTATTCTTGTCCAATTAGGGTTTTTAACCAATCTTGTGCTTCCAATAAGTTCATTAGTGTCATTTGATTAACATTTAGGTCATTTTCGTCTTTCCTAGGCATATTCTTGGGCAATTACGGTATTTAACCAATCTTGTGCATGCAATAGGTGTGTTTGTGTCGTTGGATGAAAGATTATGAGATTTTCGTCCTCCCTAGGCTTATTCTTGTCCAATTAGGGTTATTAACCAATCTGATACATCCATTAAGTTCATTTGTGTCATTGGTTTAACATTTAGGTCGTTTTCGTACTCCCTAAGCTTATTCTTGTTCAATTAAGGTTTTTAACAAATCTTCTGGATCCAATAGGTGTGTTTGTGTCAATGGATGAACAATTAGGTCATTTTCTTCCTCCCTAGGCTTATTCTTGTCCAATTAGGGTTTTTATACAATCTTGTGCACCCAATAGGTGTGTTTGTGTCATTGGATAAATAATTAGGTCATTTTCTTCCACACTAGCCTAATTCTTTTCCAATTAGGGTTTTTAAACAATCTTGTGCATCCAATAGGTGTGTTTGTGTCATTGGATGAACAATTAGTTCATTTTTGTCCTCCGTAGGCTTATTCTTGTCCAATTAGGGTTTTTAACCAATCTTTTGCATCCAATATGTATGTTTGGGTCATTGGATCAACAATATGTCATTTTGTTCCTCCCTAGGCTTATTCTTGTCCAATTAGGGTTTTTAACCAATCTTGTGCTTCCATTAGGTGTGTTTGTGTCATTGGATGAATATTTAGGTCAATTTCGTCCTCCCTAGGCTTATTCCTGTCCAATTAGGGTTTTTATACAATCTTGTGCACCCAATAGGTGTGTTTGTGTCATTGGATAAATAATTAGGTCATTTTCTTCCAAACTAGCCTAATTCTTTTCCAATTAGGGTTTTTAAACAATCTTGTGCATCCAATAGGTGTGTTTGTGTCATTGGATGAACAATTAGTTCATTTTTGTCCTCCGTAGGCTTATTCTTGTCCAATTAGGGTCTTTAACCAATCTTTTGCATCCAATATGTATGTTTGGGTCATTGGATCAACATTATGTCATTTTGTTCCTCCCTAGGCTTATTCTTGTCCAATTAGGGTTTTTAACCAATCTTGTGCTTCCATTAGGTGTGTTTGTGTCATTGGATGAATATTTAGGTCAATTTCGTCCTCCCTAGGCTTATTCCTGTCCAATTAGGGTTTTTATACAATCTTGTGCACCCAATAGGTGTGTTTGTGTCATTGGATAAATAATTAGGTCATTTTCTTCCACACTAGCCTAATTCTTTTCCAATTAGGGTTTTTAAACAATCTTGTGCATCCAATAGGTGTGTTTGTGTCATTGGATGAACAATTAGTTCATTTTTGTCCTCCGTAGGCTTATTCTTGTCCAATTAGGGTTTTTAACCAATCTTTTGCATCCAATATGTATGTTCGGGTCATTGGATCAACAATATGTCATTTTGTGCCTCTCTAGGCTTATTCTTGTCCAATTAGGGTTTTTAACCAATCTTGTGCTTCCATTAGGTGTGTTTGTGTCTTTGGATGTATATATAGGTCATTTTCGTCCTCCCTATGCTTATTCTTGTCCAATTAGGGTTTTTAAACAATCTTGTGCATCCAATAGGTGTGTTTGTGTCATAGGATAAATAATTAGGTCATTTTCTTCCACACTAGCCTAATTCTTTTTCAATTTGGGTTTTTAACCAATCTTGTGCATCCAATAGGTGTGTTTGTGTCATTTGATGAACAATTAGTTCATTTTTGTCCTCAGTAGGCCTATTCTTGTCCAATTACGGTTTCTAACCAATCTTGTGCATCCAATATGTGTGTTTGGGTCATTGGATCATCATTATGTCATTTTGTTCCTCCCTAGGCTTATTCTTGTCCAATTAGGGTTTTTAACCAATCTTGTGCTTCCAATAAGTTCATTAGTGTCATTTGATTAACATTTAGGTCATTTTCGTCTTTCCTAGGCATATTCTTGGGCAATTAGGGTATTTAACCAATCTTGTGCATGCAATAGGTGTGTTTGTGTCGTTGGATGAAAGATTATGAGATTTTCGTCCTCCCTAGGCTTATTCTTGTCCAATTAGGGTTATTAACCAATATGATACATCCATTAAGTTCATTTGTGTCATTGGTTTAACATTTAGGTCGTTTTCGTACTCCCTAAGCTTATTCTTGTTCAATTAAGGTTTTTAACAAATCTTCTGGATCCAATAGGTGTGTTTGTGTCAATGGATGAACAATTAGGTCATTTTCTTCCTCCCTAGGCTTATTCTTGTCCAATTAGGATTTTTATCCGATCTTGTGCACCCAATAGGTGTGTTTGTGTCATTGGATAAATAATTAGGTCATTTTCTTCCACACTAGCCTAATTCTTTTCCAATTAGGGTTTTTAAACAATCTTGTGCATCCAATAGGTGTGTTTGTGTCATTGGATGAACAATTAGTTCATTTTTGTCCTCCGTAGGCTTATTCTTGTCCAATTACAGTCTTTAACCAATCTTTTGCATCCAATATGTATGTTTGGGTCATTGGATCAACATTATGTCATTTTGTTCCTCCCTAGGCTTATTCTTGTCCAATTAGGGTTTTTAACCAATCTTGTGCTTCCATTAGGTGTGTTTGTGTCATTGGATGAATATTTAGGTCAATTTCGTCCTCCCTAGGCTTATTCCTGTCCAATTAGGGTTTTTATACAATCTTGTGCACCCAATAGGTGTGTTTGTGTCATTGGATAAATAATTAGGTCATTTTCTTCCAAACTAGCCTAATTCTTTTCCAATTAGGGTTTTTAAACAATCTTGTGCATCCAATAGGTGTTTTTGTGTCATTGGATGAACAATTAGTTCATTTTTGTCCTCCGTAGGCTTATTCTTGTCCAATTAGGGTTTTTAACCAATCTTTTGCATCCAATATGTATGTTTGGGTCATTGGATCAACAATATGTCATTTTGTTCCTCCCTAGGCTTATTCTTGTCCAATTAGGGTTTTTAACCAATCTTGTGCTTCCATTAGGTGTGTTTGTGTCTTTGGATGTATATTTAGGTCATTTTCGTCCTCCCTATGCTTATTCTTGTCCAATTAGGGTTTTTAAACAATCTTGTGCATCCAATAGGTGTGTTTGTGTCATAGGATAAATAATTAGGTCATTTTCTTCCACACTAGCCTAATTCTTTTTCAATTTGGGTTTTTAACCAATCTTGTGCATCCAATAGGTGTGTTTGTGTCATTTGATGAACAATTAGTTCATTTTTGTCCTCAGTAGGCCTATTCTTGTCCAATTACGGTTTCTAACCAATCTTGTGCATCCAATATGTGTGTTTGGGTCATTGGATCATCATTATGTCATTTTGTTCCTCCCTAGGCTTATTCTTGTCCAATTAGGGTTTTTAACCAATCTTGTGCTTCCAATAAGTTCATTAGTGTCATTTGATTAGCATTTAGGTTATTTTCGTCTTTCCTAGGCATATTCTTGGGCAATTAGGGTATTTAACCAATCTTGTGCATGCAATAGGTGTGTTTGTGTCGTTGGATGAAAGATTATGAGATTTTCGTCCTCCCTAGGCTTATTCTTGTCCAATTAGGGTTATTAACCAATCTGATACATCCATTAAGTTCATTTGTGTCATTGGTTTAACATTTAGGTCGTTTTCGTACTCCCTAAGCTTATTCTTGTTCAATTAAGGTTTTTAACAAATCTTCTGGATCCAATAGGTGTGTTTGTGTCAATGGATGAACAATTAGGTCATTTTCTTCCTCCCTAGGCTTATTCTTGTCCAATTAGGGTTTTTATCCAATCTTGTGCACCCAATAGGTGTGTTTGTGTCATTGGATAAATAATTAGGTCATTTTCTTCCACACTAGCCTAATTCTTTTCCAATTAGGGTTTTTAAACAATCTTGTGCATCCAATAGGTGTGTTTGTGTCATTGGATGAACAATTAGTTCATTTTTGTCCTCCGTAGGCTTATTCTTGTCCAATTACAGTCTTTAACCAATCTTTTGCATCCAATATGTATGTTTGGGTCATTGGATCAACATTATGTCATTTTGTTCCTCCCTAGGCTTATTCTTGTCCAATTAGGGTTTTTAACCAATCTTGTGCTTCCATTAAGTGTGTTTGTGTCATTGGATGAATATTTAGGTCATTTTCGTCCTCCCTATGCTTATTCTTATCCAATTAGGGTTTTTAAACAATCTTGTGCTTCCAATAAGTTCATTAGTGTCATTGGATTAACATTTAGGTCATTTTCGTCTTTCCTATGCATATTCTTGGGTAATTAGGGTTTTTAACCAATCACGTACATCCAATAGGTTTGTTTGTGTCGTTGGATGAAAGATTATGAGATTTTCGTCCTCCCTAGGCTTATTCTTGTCCAATTAGGGTTATTAACCAATCTTATACATCCATTAAGTTCATTTGTGTCATTGGTTTAACATTTAGGTCATTTTCGTACTCCATAAGCTTATTCTTGTCCAATAAGGGTATTTAACAAATCTTGTGGATCCAATAGGTGTGTTTGTGTCATTGGATGAACAATTAGGTCATTTTCTTCCTCCCTAGGGTTATTCTTCTCCAATTAGGGTTTTTAACCAATCTTGTGCATCCAGAAGGTGTTGTTGTGTTGTTGGATGAACAATTAGGTGATTTTCGTCCTCCCTAGGCTTATTCTTGTCCAATTAGAGTTATTAACCAATCTTATACATCAAATATGTTCATTTGTCTCATTGGTTTAACATTTACGTCTTTTTATTATTCACTAGGCTTATTCTTGTCCAATTAAGGTTTTTAACAAATCTTGTGCATCCAATAGGTGTGTTTGTGTCATTGGATGAACAATTAGGTCATTTTCTTCCTCCCTAGGGTTATTCTTCTCCAATTAGGGTTTTTAACCAATCTTGTGCATCCAGAAGGTGTTGTTGTGTCGTTGGATGAACAATTAGGTGATTTTCGTCCTCCCTAGGCTTATTCTTGTCCAATTAGGGTTATTAACCAATCTTATACATCAAATATGTTCATTTGTCTCATTGGTTTAACATTGAAGTCTTTTTATTATTCACTAGGCTTATTCTTGTCCAATTAAGGTTTTTAACAAATCTTGTGCATCCAATAGGTGTGTTTGGGTCATTGGATCAACATTATGTCATTTTGTTCCTCCCTAGGCTTATTTTTGTCCAATTAGGGTTTTTAACCAATCTTGTGCTTCCAATAAGTTCATTAGTGTCATTGGATTAACATTTAGGTCATTTTCGTCTTTCCTAGGCATATTGTTGGGCAATTAGGGTATTTAACCAATCTTGTGCATCCAATAGGTGTGTTTCTGTCGTTGGATGAAAGATTATGAGATTTTCGTCCTCCCTAGGCTTATTCTTGTCCAATTAGGGTTATTAACCAATCTGATAAATCCATTAAGTTCATTTGTGTCATTGGTTTAACATTTAGGTCGTTTTCGTACTCCCTAAGCATATTCTTGTCCAATTAAGGTTTTTAACAAATCTTCTGGATCCAATAGGTGTGTTTGTGTCATTGGATGAACAATTAGGTCATTTTCTTCCTCCCTAGGGTAATTCTTCTCCAATTATGGTTTTTAACCAATCTTGTGCATCTAATAGGTATGTTTGTGTCATTGGTTGAACATTTAGGTCATTTTCATCCTCCCTAGGCATATTCTTGTCCAATAGGGTTTTTAACCAATCTTGCGCATCCAGTAAGTTCATTTGTGTCATTGGATTAACATGTATCTCATTTTCGTTCGCCCTACGCTTAAACTTGTCCTATTAGGGTTTTTAACCAATCTTATGCATCCAATAAGTTCATTTGTGTCATTGGATCATCATTTAGGTCATTTTCGTCCTCCCTAAGCTTTTTCTTATCCAATTTTGTTTTTAACCAATCTTGTGCATCCAATAAGTTCATTTGTGTCATTGGAGCAACATTTAGGGAATTTTCGACCACCCTAGGCTTATTCTTGTCCAATTAGGGTTTTTAACAAATCTTGTACATCCAATAGTTGTGTTTGCGTCATTGGATGAACAATTAGGTCATTTTTCCCTCCCTAGCCTTATTCTTATCCAATTAGGGTTTTTAACCAATATTGTGCATCCAATTGGAGTTTTTGTGTCATTGAATGAACAATTTGCTCATTTTCTTCCTCCCTAGCCTTAATCTAGTCCAATTAGGTTTTTTAACCAATCTTGTGCATCGAATAGGTGTGTTTGTGTCATTGGATCAACATTATGTCATTTTCTTCCTCCCTTGGCTTATTTTTTTCCAATTAGGGTTTTTAACCAATCTTGTGCATCCAGAAGGTGTGTTTGTGTCGTTGGATGAACAATTAGGTTATTTTTGTCCTCCCTAGGCTTATTCTTGTCTAATTAGGGTTATTAACCAATCTTATACATCAAATATGTTCATTTGTGTCATTGATTTAACATTTACGTCTTTTTATTATTCACTAGGCTTATCTTGTCCAGTTAAGGTTTTTAACAAATCTTGTGCATCCAATAGGTGTGTTTGTGTCATTGGATGAACAATTAGTTCATTTTCTTCCTCCCTAGGGTTTTTCTTGTCCTGTTAGGGTTTTTAACCAATCTTGTGCATCCAATAGGTACGTTTGTGTCATTGGATGAACATTTAGGTCATTTTCGTCCTCCCTAGGCTTATTCTTGTCCAAAATGGTTTTTAACCAATCTTGTGCATCCAATAGGGATGCTTGTGTCATTGGATGAACAATTAGGTCATTTCCGTCCTCCCTAGGGTTATTCTTGTACTGTGAGGGTTTTTAACCAATCTTGTGCATCCAATAGGTATATTTGCGTCATTGGAGGAATATTTAGGTCATTTTCGGCCAACCAAGGCTTATTCTTGTGCAATAGGGTTTTTAGCTTATCGTGTGCATCCAATAAGTTCATTTGTGTCATTGGATTAACATTTATGTCATTTTCGTCCTCTCTACGCTTAATCTTGTCCTATTAGGGTTTTTAACCAATCTTATGCATCCAATAGGTGTGTTTCTGTCATTGGAAAAATAATTAGGTCATTTTCTTCCACATTAGCCTAATTCTTCTCCAAATCGGGTTTTTAACCAATCTTGTGCATCCAAAAGGTGTGTTTGTGTCATTGGATGAACAATTAGTTCATTTTTGTCCTCCGTAGGCTTATTCTTGTCCAATTAGGGTTTTTAACCAATCTTGTTCATCCAATATGTGTGTTTGGGTCATTGGATCAACATTATGTCATTTTGTTCCTCCCTAGGCTTATTCTTGTCCAATTAGGGTTTTTAACCAATCTTGTGCTTCCATTAGATGTGTTTGTGTCATTGGATGAATATTTAGGTCATTTGCGTCCTCCCTAGGCTTATTCTTGTCCAATTATGGTTTTTGACCCATATTGTGCACCCAATAGGTGTGTTTGTGTCATTGGATAAATAATTAGGTCATTTTCTTCCACACTAGCCTAATTCATTTCAAATTAGGGTTTTTAAACAATCTTGTGCATCCAATAGGTGTGTTTGAGTCGTTGGATAAACAATTAGATCATTTTTGTCCTCCGTAGGCTTATTCTTGTCCAATTACGGTTTTTAACCAATCTTTTGCATCCAATATGTATGTTTGGGTCATTGGATCAACATTATGTCATTTTGTTCCTCCCTAGGCTTATTCTTGTCCAATTAGGGTTTTTAACCAATCTTGTGCATCCAATAAAATCATTAGTGTCATTGGATTAACATTTAGGTCATTTTCGTCTTTCCTAGGCATATTCTTGGGCAAGTAGGGTTTTTAACCAATCTTGTGCATCCAATAGGTGTGTTTCTGTCGTTGGATGAAAGATTATGAGATTTTTGTACTCCCTAGGCTTATTCTTGTCCAGTTAAGGTTGTTAACCAATCTTATACATCCATTAAGTTCTTTTGTGTCATTGGTTTAACATTTAGGTCATTTTCGTACTCCCTAATCTCAATCTTGTCCAATTAGGGTTTCTAACAAATCTTGTGGATCCAATAGGTGTGTTTGTGTCATTGGATGAACATTTAGGTCATTTTCTTCCTCCCTGGGGTAATTCTTCTCCAATTATGGTTTTTAACCAATCTTGTGCATCTAATAGGTATGTTTGTGTCATTGGATGAACAATTAGGTCATTTTATTCCTCCCTAGCCTTATTCATATCCAACTACGGTTTTTAACCAATCTTGTGCATCCAATTGGTATATTTGTGTCATTGAATGAACAATTTGCTCATTTTCTTCCTCCCTAGCCTTATTCTTGTCCAATTAGGTTTTTTAACAAATCTTGTGCATCCAATTGGTGTGTTTGTGTCATTGGATGAACATTTAGGTCATTTTCGTCCTCCCTAGGCTTATTCTTGTCCAAAAGGGTTTTTAACCAATCTTGTGCATCCAATAGGGATGCTTGTGTCATTGGATGAACAATTAGGTCATTTTCGTCCTCCCTAGGGTTATTCTTGTATAGTTATGGTTTTTAACCAATCTTGTGCATCCAATAGGTATGTTGGTGTCATTGGAGGAACATTTAAGTCATTTTCGGCCACCCAAGGCTTATTTTTGTGCACTAGGGTGTTTAACTAATCGTGTGCATCCAATAAGTTCATTTGTGTCATTGGATTAACATTTATGTCATTTTCGTCCTCTCTACGCTTAATCTTGTCCTATTAGGGTTTTTATCCAATCTTATGCATCCAATAGGTGTGTTTGTGTCATTGGATAAATTATTAGGTTATTTTCTTCCACACTAGCCTAATTCTTTTCCAAATCGGGTTTTTAACCAACCTTGTGCATCCAATAGGTGTGTTTGTGTCATTGGATGAACAATTAGTTGATTTTTGTCCTTCGTAGGCTTATTCTTGTCCAATTAGGGTTTTTAACCAGTCTTGTGCATCCAATATGTGTGCTTGGGTCATTGGATCAACATTATGTCATTTTGTTCCTCCCTAGGATTATTCTTGTCCAATTAGGGTGTTTAACCAATCTTGTGCTTCCATTAGGTATGTTTGTGTCATTGAATGAAGAATTAGGTCATTTTCTTCCTCCCTAGACTTATTCTTATCCAATTAGGGTTTTTAACCAATCTTGTGCAACCAATTGGTGTGTTTGTGTCATCGAATGAACAATTTGCTAGTTTTCTTCCTCCCTAGCCTTATTCTTGTCCAATTAGGTTTTTTAACAAATCTTGTGCATCCAATAGGTGTGTTTGCGTCATTGGATGAACAATTAGGTCATTTTGTTCCTCCCTAGCCTTATTCTTATCCAATTAGGGTTTTTAACCAATCTTGTGCGTCCAATAGGTGTGTTTGTGTCATTGGATGAACAATTTGTTCATTTTCTTCCTCCATAGCCTTATTCTTGTCCAATTAGGTTTTTTAACCAATCTTGTGCATCGAGAAGGTGTCATTGGATCAACATTATGTCATTTTCTTCCTCCCTAGGCTTATTTTTTTAAAATTAGTGTTTTTAACCAATCTTGTGCATCCAGAAGGTGTGTTTGTGTCGTTGGATGAACAATTAGGTGATTTTCGTCCTCCCTAGGGTTATTAACCAATCTTATACATCCAATAACTTCATTTGTGTCATTGGTTTAACATTTAGGTCTTGTTATTACTCCCTAGGCTTATTCTTGTCCAATTAGGGTTTTTAACGTATCTTGTGCATCCCATAGGTGTGTTTGTGTCGTTGGATGAACAATTACGTCATTTTCTTCCTCCCTCGGGTTATTATTGTCCAGTTACGGTTTTTAACCAATCTTGTGAAACCAATAGGTATGTTTGTGTCAATGGATGAACATTTAGGTCATTTTCGTCCTCCCTAGGCTTATTCTTGTCCAAAAGGGTTTTTAACGAATCTTGTGCATCCAATAGGGATGCTTGTGTCATTGGATGAACAATTAGGTCATTTTAGTCCTCCCTAGGGTTATTCTTGTACAGTTAGGGTTTTTAACCAATCTTGGGCATCCAATAGGTATGTTTGTGTGATATGAGGAACATTTAGGTCATTTTCTTCCTCCCTAGGCTTATTCTTGTCCAATTAGGGTTATTAACCAATCTTATACATCCATTAAGTTCATTTGTGTCATTGGTTTAACATTTAGGTCTTCTTCATACTCCCTAAGCTTATTCTTGTCCAATTAGGGTTTTTAACAAATCTTGTGGATCCAATAGGTGTGCTTGTGTCATTGGATGAATAATTAGGTCATTTTCTTCCTCCCTAGGGTTATTATTCTCCAATTAGGGTGTTTAACCAATGTTGTGCATCTAATAGGTATGTTTGTGTCATTGGAAGAACATTTAGGTCATTTTCGTCATCCCTAGGCTTATTCTTGTCCATTAGGGCTTTTAACCAATCATGTGCATCCAGTAAGTTCATTTGTGTCATTGGATTAACATTTATGTCATTTTCGTTCTCCCTACTCTTAATCTGGTCCTATTAGGTTTTTTAACCAATCTTATGCATCCAATAGTTCATTTGTATCATTGGATCAAAATTTAGGTCATTTTCGACCTCCCTAGGCTTATTCTTGTCCAATTAGGGTTTCTATCCAATCTTGTGCATCCAATAGGTGTGTTTGGGTCATTGAATGAACAATTAGATCATTTTCGTGCTCCCGAGGCATATTCTAGTCCAATTATTGTTTTTAACCAATCTTGTGCATCCAATAGGAATGTTTGTGTCATTGGATGAACATTTACGTCATTTTCGTCCTCCCTAGGCTTATTGTTGTCCAATTAGGGTTTTTAACCAATCTAGTTCATCCAATAGGCGTGTTTGTGTCATTGGATCAACATTTAGGTCATTTTCGTCCTCCCTAAGCTTTTTCTTGTCCAATTAAAGTGTTTAACCAATCTTGTGCATCCAATAAGTTCATTTGTGTCGTTGGATCAACATTTAGGTAATTTTCGTCCACCCTAGGCTTATTCTTGTCCAATTAGGGTTTTTAAGAAATCTTGTGCATCCAATAGATGTGTTTGCGTCATTGGAATAACAATTAGGTCATTTTCTTCCTCCCTTGCCTTATTCTTATCCAATTAGGGTTTTTAACCAATCTTGTGCATCCAATTTGTGTGTCTATGTCATTGAATGAACAATTTGCTCATTTTCTTCCTCCCTAACCTTATTCTTATCGAATTAGGTTTTTTAACCAACTTGGATTTTTAACCAATCCTCTCCAGTTAGTGTTTTTAGCCAATCATGTGCATTCAATAGGTGTGTTTGTGTCATTGGACGAATGATTAGGTCATTTTCGTCCATCGTAGGCTTATTCTTGTCCAACTAGGGTTTTTAACCAATCTTGAGCATCCAATAGGTATGTTTGTGTCATTGGATGAACATTTAGGTCATTTTTGTCCTGCCTAAGCTGATTCTTATCCAAAAGGGTTTTTAACCAATCTCGTGTATCCAATATGGATGCGTGTGTCATTGGATGAACTATTAGGTCATTTCCGTCCTCCCTGGGGTTATTCTTGTACAATTAGGGTTTTTAAGCAATCTTGTGCATCCAATAGGTATGTTTGTGTCATTGGATGAACATTTAGGTCATTTTCGGCCACCCAAGGCTTATTCTTGTGCAATAGGGTTTTTAACTAATCGTGTGCATCCAATAAGTTCATTTGTGTCATTGGATTAACATTTATGTCATTTTCGTCCGCTCTATGCTTAATCTTGTTTTATTAGGGTTTTTAACCAATCTTATGCATCCAATAAGTTCATTTGTATCATTGGATCAATATTTATGTTATTTTCGTCCTTCCTAGGCTTATTCTTGTCCATTTAGGGTTTCTAACCAATCTTGTGCATCCATTAGGTGTGTTTGTGTCATTGGATAAATATTTAGGTCATTTTCGTCCTCCCTATGCTTATTCTTGTCCAATTAAGGTTTTCAACCAATCTTGTGCATCCAATAGGTGTGTTTGTGTCATTGGATAAATAATTAGGTCATTTTCTTCCACTATTGCCTTCTTCTTTTCCAATTAGGGTTTTTAACCAATCTTGTGCCTCCAATAGGTGTGTTTGTGTCATTGGATGAACAATATGCTCATTTTTGTCCTCCGTAGGCTTATTTTTGTCCAATTAGGGCTTTTAACCAATCATGCGCATCCAATATGTGTGTTTGGGTCATTGGATCAACATTATGTCATTTTCTTCCTCCCTAGGCTTATTCTTGTCCAATTAGGGTTTTTAACCAATCTTGTGCTTCCAATAAGTTCATTAGTGTCATGGGATTAACATTTAGGTCATTTTCGTTTTCCCTAGGCATATTCTTGGCCAATTTGGGTTTTTAACCAATCTTGTGCATCCAATAGGTGTGTTTGTGTCGTTGGATGAACGATTACGAGAATTTCGTCCTCCATAGGCTTATTCATGTCCAATTAGGGTTATTAACCAATCTTGTGCATGCTATAGGGGTGTTTGTGTCATTGGACGAACAATTAGGTCATTTTGGTGCTCCCGATGCTTATTCTTGTCCAATTAGGGTTTTTAACCAATCTAGTTCATCCAATAGGTGTGTTTGTGTCATTGGATCAACATTTAGGTCATTTTCGTCCTCCCAAAGCTTTTTCTTGTCCAATTAGGGTTTTTTACCAATCTTGTGCATCCAATAAGTTCATTTGTGTCATTGGATCAACATTTAGGTAATTTTCGACCACCCTTGGCTTATTCTTGTCCAATTGGGGTTTTTAACAAATCTTGTGCATCCAATAGGTGTGTTTGCGTCATTGGATGAACAATTAGGTCAATTTCTTCCTCCCTAGCCTTATTCTTATCCAATTAGGGTTTTTAACCAATCTTGCGCATCCAATTGGTGTGTTTGTGTCATTGAATGAACAATTTGCTCATTTTCTTCCTCCCTAGCCTTATTGTTGTCCAATTAGGTTTTCTAACCAACTTGGGTTTTTAACCAATCATGTCCAGTTAGGGTTTTTAGCCAATCATGTGCATTTAATAGGTGTGTTTGTGTCATTGGATAAATAATTAGGTCATTTTCTTCCACACTAGCCTAATTCTTTTCCAATTAGGGTTTTTAACCAATCTAGTGCTTCCAATAGGTGTGTTTGTGTCATTGGATGAACAATTAGTTCATTTTTGTCCTCCGTAGGCTTATTTTTGTCCAATTAGGGTTTTTAACCAATCTTGTGCATCCAATATGTGTGTTTGGGTCATTGGATCAACATTATGTCATTTTCTTCCTCCCTAGGCTTATTTTTTTCCAATTAGTGTTTTTAACCAATCTTGTGCATCCAGAAGGTGTGTTTGTGTCGTTGGATAAACAATTAGGTGATTTTCGTCCTCCCTAGGCTTATTCTTGTCCTATTAGGGTTATTAACCAATCTTATACATCCAATAAGTTCATTTGTGTCATTGGTTTAACATTTAGGTCTTGTTATTACTCCCTAGGCTTATTCTTGTGCAATTAGGGTTTTTTAACGAATCTCGTGCATCCCATAGGTGTGTTTGTGTCATTGGATGAACAATTACGTCATTTTCTTCCTCCCTCGGGTTATCATTGTCCAGTTACGGTTTTTAACCATTCTTGTGCAACCAATAGGTATGTTTGTGTCAATGGATGAACATTTATGTCATTTTCGTCCTCCCTAGGCTTATTATTGTCCAAAAGGGTTTTTAACCAATCTTGTGCATCCAATAGGAATGCTTGTGTCATTGGATGAACAATTAGGTCATTTTAGTCCTCCCTAGGGTTATTCTTGTACAGTTAGGGTTTTTAACGAATCTTGTGCATCCAATAGGTGTGTTTGTGTCATTGGATGACAATTAGGTCATTTTCTTCCTCCCTCGGGTTATTCTTGTCCAGTTACGGTTTTTAACCAATCTTGTGCATCCAATAGGGATGCTTGTGTCATTGGATCAACATTTAGGTCATTTTCGTCCTCCCTAAGCTTTTTCTTGTCCAATTAAAGTTTTTAACCAATCTTGTGCATCCAATAAGTTCATTTGTGTCGCTGGATCAACATTTAGGTAATTTTCGACCACCCTAGGCTTATTCTTGTCCAATAAGGGTTTTTAAGAGATCTTGTGCATCCAATAGATGTGTTTGCGTCATTGGAATAACAATTAGGTCATTTTCTTCCTCCCTTGCCTTATTCTTATCCAATTAGGGATTTTAATCAATCTTGTGCATCCAATTTGTGTGTCTATGTCATTGAATGAACAATTTGCTCATTTTCTTCCTCCCTAGCCTTATTCTTATCGAATTAGGTTTCTTAACCAACTTGGATTTTTAACCAATCCTCTCCAGTTAGTGTTTTTAGCCAATCATGTGCATTCAATAGGTGTGTTTGTGTCATTGGACGAATGATTAGGTCATTTTCGTCCGTCGTAGGCTTATTCTTGTCCAACTAGGGTTTTTAACCAATCTTGAGCATCCAATAGGTATGTTTGTGTCATTGGATGAACATTTAGGTCATTTTTGTCCTCCCTAAGCTGATTCTTATCCAAAAGGGTTTTTAACCAATCTTGTGTATCCAATAGGGATGCGTGTGTCATTGGATGAACTATTAGGTCATTTCCGTCCTCCCTGGGGTTATTCTTGTACAATTAGGGTTTTTAAGCAATCTTGTGCATCCCATAGGTATGTTTGTGTCATTGGATGAACATTTAGGTCATTTTCGGCCACCCAAGGCTTATTCTTGTGCAATAGGGTTTTTAACTAATCGTGTGCATCCAATAAGTTCATTTGTGTCATTGGATTAACATTTATGTCATTTTCGTCCGCTCTATGCTTAATCTTGTTTTATTAGGGTTTTTAACCAATCTTATGCATCCAATAAGTTCATTTGTATCATTGGATCAATATTTATGTTATTTTCGTCCTTCCTAGGCTTATTCTTGTCCATTTAGGGTTTCTAACCAATCTTGTGCATCCATTAGGTGTGTTTGTGTCATTGGATAAATATTTAGGTCATTTTCGTCCTCCCTATACTTATTCTTGTCCAATTAAGGTTTTCAACCAATCTTGTGCATCCAATAGGTGTGTTTGTGTCATTGGATAAATAATTAGGTCATTTTCTTCCACTATTGCCTTCTTCTTTTCCAATTAGGGTTTTTAACCAATCTTGTGCATCCAATAGGTGTGTTTGTGTCATTGGATGAACAATATGCTCATTTTTGTGCTCCGTAGGCTTATTTTTGTCCAATTAGGGCTTTTAACCAATCATGCGCATCCAATATGTGTGTTTGGGTCATTGGATCAACATTATGTCATTTTCTTCCTCCCTAGGCTTATTCTTGTCCAATTAGGGTTTTTAACCAATCTTGTGCTTCCAATAAGTTCATTAGTGTCATGGGATTAACATTTAGGTCATTTTCGTTTTCCCTAGGCATATTCTTGGCCAATTTGGGTTTTTAACCAATCTTGTGCATCCAATAGGTGTGTTTGTGTCGTTGGATGAACGATTACGAGAATTTCGTCCTCCATAGGCTTATTCATGTCCAATTAGGGTTATTAACCAATCTTGTGCATGCTATAGGGGTGTTTGTGTCATTGGACGAACAATTAGGTCATTTTGGTGCTCCCGAT
The DNA here is from genome assembly GCA_037974875.1 of Cicer bijugum. Taxonomy (NCBI): domain Eukaryota; kingdom Viridiplantae; phylum Streptophyta; class Magnoliopsida; order Fabales; family Fabaceae; genus Cicer; species Cicer bijugum. The sequence continues at coordinate 279,227 of JBBPBT010001350.1, read as the reverse complement.
GCTTATTCTTGTCCAATTAGGGTTTTTAACCAATCTAGTTCATCCAATAGGTGTGTTTGTGTCATTGGATCAACATTTAGGTCATTTTCGTCCTCCCAAAGCTTTTTCTTGTCCAATTAGGGTTTTTTACCAATCTTGTGCATCCAATAAGTTCATTTGTGTCATTGGATCAACATTTAGGTAATTTTCGACCACCCTTGGCTTATTCTTGTCCAATTGGGGTTTTTAACAAATCTTGTGCATCCAATAGGTGTGTTTGCGTCATTGGATGAACAATTAGGTCAATTTCTTCCTCCCTAGCCTTATTCTTATCCAATTAGGGTTTTTAACCAATCTTGCGCATCCAATTGGTGTGTTTGTGTCATTGAATGAACAATTTGCTCATTTTCTTCCTCCCTAGCCTTATTGTTGTCCAATTAGGTTTTCTAACCAACTTGGGTTTTTAACCAATCATGTCCAGTTAGGGTTTTTAGCCAATCATGTGCATTTAATAGGTGTGTTTGTGTCATTGGATAAATAATTAGGTCATTTTCTTCCACACTAGCCTAATTCTTTTCCAATTAGGGTTTTTAACCAATCTAGTGCTTCCAATAGGTGTGTTTGTGTCATTGGATGAACAATTAGTTCATTTTTGTCCTCCGTAGGCTTATTTTTGTCCAATTAGGGTTTTTAACCAATCTTGTGCATCCAATATGTGTGTTTGGGTCATTGGATCAACATTATGTCATTTTCTTCCTCCCTAGGCTTATTTTTTTCCAATTAGTGTTTTTAACCAATCTTGTGCATCCAGAAGGTGTGTTTGTGTCGTTGGATAAACAATTAGGTGATTTTCGTCCTCCCTAGGCTTATTCTTGTCCTATTAGGGTTATTAACCAATCTTATACATCCAATAAGTTCATTTGTGTCATTGGTTTAACATTTAGGTCTTGTTATTACTCCCTAGGCTTATTCTTGTGCAATTAGGGTTTTTTAACGAATCTCGTGCATCCCATAGGTGTGTTTGTGTCATTGGATGAACAATTACGTCATTTTCTTCCTCCCTCGGGTTATCATTGTCCAGTTACGGTTTTTAACCATTCTTGTGCAACCAATAGGTATGTTTGTGTCAATGGATGAACATTTATGTCATTTTCGTCCTCCCTAGGCTTATTATTGTCCAAAAGGGTTTTTAACCAATCTTGTGCATCCAATAGGAATGCTTGTGTCATTGGATGAACAATTAGGTCATTTTAGTCCTCCCTAGGGTTATTCTTGTACAGTTAGGGTTTTTAACGAATCTTGTGCATCCAATAGGTGTGTTTGTGTCATTGGATGACAATTAGGTCATTTTCTTCCTCCCTCGGGTTATTCTTGTCCAGTTACGGTTTTTAACCAATCTTGTGCATCCAATAGGGATGCTTGTGTCATTGGATCAACATTTAGGTCATTTTCGTCCTCCCTAAGCTTTTTCTTGTCCAATTAAAGTTTTTAACCAATCTTGTGCATCCAATAAGTTCATTTGTGTCGTTGGATCAACATTTAGGTAATTTTCGACCACCCTAGGCTTATTCTTGTCCAATAAGGGTTTTTAAGAGATCTTGTGCATCCAATAGATGTGTTTGCGTCATTGGAATAACAATTAGGTCATTTTCTTCCTCCCTTGCCTTATTCTTATCCAATTAGGGTTTTTAACCAATCTTGTGCATCCAATTTGTGTGTCTATGTGATTGAATGAACAATTTGCTCATTTTCTTCCTCCCTAGCCTTATTCTTATCGAATTAGGTTTCTTAACCAACTTGGATTTTTAACCAATCCTCTCCAGTTAGTGTTTTTAGCCAATCATGTGCATTCAATAGGTGTGTTTGTGTCATTGGACGAATGATTAGGTCATTTTCGTCCGTCGTAGGCTTATTCTTGTCCAACTAGGGTTTTTAACCAATCTTGAGCATCCAATAGGTATGTTTGTGTCATTGGATGAACATTTAGGTCATTTTTGTCCTCCCTAAGCTGATTCTTATCCAAAAGGGTTTTTAACCAATCTTGTGTATCCAATAGGGATGCGTGTGTCATTGGATGAACTATTAGGTCATTTCCGTCCTCCATGGGGTTATTCTTGTACAATTAGGGTTTTTAAGCAATCTTGTGCATCCCATAGGTATGTTTGTGTCATTGGATGAACATTTAGGTCATTTTCGGCCACCCAAGGCTTATTCTTGTGCAATAGGGTTTTTAACTAATCGTGTGCATCCAATAAGTTCATTTGTGTCATTGGATTAACATTTATGTCATTTTCGTCCGCTCTATGCTTAATCTTGTTTTATTAGGGTTTTTAACCAATCTTATGCATCCAATAAGTTCATTTGTATCATTGGATCAATATTTATGTTATTTTCGTCCTTCCTAGGCTTATTCTTGTCCATTTAGGGTTTCTAACCAATCTTGTGCATCCATTAGGTGTGTTTGTGTCATTGGATAAATATTTAGGTCATTTTCGTCCTCCCTATACTTATTCTTGTCCAATTAAGGTTTTCAACCAATCTTGTGCATCCAATAGGTGTGTTTGTGTCATTGGATAAATAATTAGGTCATTTTCTTCCACTATTGCCTTCTTCTTTTCCAATTAGGGTTTTTAACCAATCTTGTGCATCCAATAGGTGTGTTTGTGTCATTGGATGAACAATATGCTCATTTTTGTGCTCCGTAGGCTTATTTTTGTCCAATTAGGGCTTTTAACCAATCATGCGCATCCAATATGTGTGTTTGGGTCATTGGATCAACATTATGTCATTTTCTTCCTCCCTAGGCTTATTCTTGTCCAATTAGGGTTTTTAACCAATCTTGTGCTTCCAATAAGTTCATTAGTGTCATGGGATTAACATTTAGGTCATTTTCGTTTTCCCTAGGCATATTCTTGGCCAATTTGGGTTTTTAACCAATCTTGTGCATCCAATAGGTGTGTTTGTGTCGTTGGATGAACGATTACGAGAATTTCGTCCTCCATAGGCTTATTCATGTCCAATTAGGGTTATTAACCAATCTTGTGCATGCTATAGGGGTGTTTGTGTCATTGGACGAACAATTAGGTCATTTTCGTGCTCCCGATGCTTATTCTTGTCCAATTAGGGTTTTTAACCAATCTAGTTCATCCAATAGGTGTGTTTGTGTCATTGGATCAACATTTAGGTCATTTTCGTCCTCCCAAAGCTTTTTCTTGTCCAATTAGGGTTTTTAACCAATCTTGTGCATCCAATAAGTTCATTTGTGTCATTGGATCAACATTTAGGTAATTTTCGACCACCCTAGGCTTATTCTTGTCCAATTGGGGTTTTTAACAAATCTTGTGCATCCAATAGGTGTGTTTGCGTCATTGGATGAACAATTAGGTCAATTTCTTCCTCCCTAGCCTTATTCTTATCCAATTAGGGTTTTTAACCAATCTTGCGCATCCAATTGGTGTGTTTGTGTCATTGAATGAACAATTTGCTCATTTTCTTCCTCCCTAGCCTTATTGTTGTCCAATTAGGTTTTCTAACCAACTTGGGTTTTTAACCAATCATGTCCAGTTAGGGTTTTTAGCCAATCATGTGCATTTAATAGGTGTGTTTGTGTCATTGGATAAATAATTAGGTCATTTTCTTCCACACTAGCCTAATTCTTTTCCAATTAGGGTTTTTAACCAATCTAGTGCTTCCAATAGGTGTGTTTGTGTCATTGGATGAACAATTAGTTCATTTTTGTCCTCCGTAGGCTTATTTTTGTCCAATTAGGGTTTTTAACCAATCTTGTGCATCCAATATGTGTGTTTTGGTCATTGGATCAACATTATGTCATTTTCTTCCTCCCTAGGCTTATTTTTTTCCAATTAGTGTTTTTAACCAATCTTGTGCATCCAGAAGGTGTGTTTGTGTCGTTGGATAAACAATTAGGTGATTTTCGTCCTCCCTAGGCTTATTCTTGTCCTATTAGGGTTATTAACCAATCTTATACATCCAATAAGTTCATTTGTGTCATTGGTTTAACATTTAGGTCTTGTTATTACTCCCTAGGCTTATTCTTGTCCAATTAGGGTTTTTAACGAATCTTGTGCATCCCACAGGTGTGTTTGTGTCATTGGATGAACAATTACGTCATTTTTTTCCTCCCTCGGGTTATCATTGTCCAGTTACGGTTTTTAACCATTCTTGTGCAACCAATAGGTATGTTTGTGTCAATGGATGAACATTTATGTCATTTTCGTCCTCCCTAGGCTTATTCTTGTCCAAAAGGGTTTTTAACCAATCTTGTGCATCCAATAGGAATGCTTGTGTCATTGGATGAACAATTAGGTCATTTTAGTCCTCCCTAGGGTTATTCTTGTACAGTTAGGGTTTTTAACGAATCTTGTGCATCCAATAGGTGTGTTTGTGTCATTGGATGACAATTAGGTCATTTTCTTCCTCCCTCGGGTTATTCTTGTCCAGTTCCGGTTTTTAACCAATCTTGTGCATCCAATAGGGATGCTTGTTTCATTGGATCAACATTTAGGTCATTTTCGTCCTCCCTAAGCTTTTTCTTGTCCAATTAAAGTTTTTAACCAATCTTGTGCATCCAATAAGTTCATTTGTGTCGTTGGATCAACATTTAGGTAATTTTCGACCACCCTAGGCTTATTCTTGTCCAATTAGGGTTTTTAAGAAATCTTGTGCATCCAATAGATGTGTTTGCGTCATTGGAATAACAATTAGGTCATTTTCTTCCTCCCTTGCCTTATTCTTATCCAATTAGGGTTTTTAACCAATCTTGTGCATCCAATTTGTGTGTCTATGTCATTGAATGAACAATTTGCTCATTTTCTTCCTCCCTAGCCTTATTCTTATCGAATTAGGTTTCTTAACCAACTTGGATTTTTAACCAATCCTCTCCAGTTAGTGTTTTTAGCCAATCATGTGCATTCAATAGGTGTGTTTGTGTCATTGGACGAATGATTAGGTCATTTTCGTCCATCGTAGGCTTATTCTTGTCCAACTAGGGTTTTTAACCAATCTTGAGCATCCAATAGGTATGTTTGTGTCATTGGATGAACATTTAGGTCATTTTTTTCCTCCCTAAGCTGATTCTTATCCAAAAGGGTTTTTAACCAATCTTGTGTATCCAATAGGGATGCGTGTGTCATTGGATGAACTATTAGGTCATTTCCGTCCTCCCTGGGGTTATTCTTGTAAAGTTAGGGTTTTTAACCAATCTTGTGAATCCAATAGGTATGTTTGTGTGATTTGAGGAACATTTAGGTTATTTTCGGCCACCCAAGGCTTATTCTTGTGCAATAGGGTTTTTAACTAATCGTGTGCATCCAATAAGTTCATTTGTGTCATTGGATTAACATTTATGTCATTTTCGTCCGCTCTATGCTTAATCTTGTTTTATTAGGGTTTTTAACCAATCTTATGCATCCAATAAGTTCATTTGTATCATTGGATCAATATCTATGTTATTTTCGTCCTTCCTAGGCTTATTCTTGTCCATTTAGGGTTTCTAACCAATCTTGTGCATCCATTAGGTGTGTTTGTGTCATTGGATAAATATTTAGGTCATTTTCGTCCTCCCTATGCTTATTCTTGTCCAATTAAGGTTTTCAACCAATCTTGTGCATCCAATAGGTGTGTTTGTGTCATTGGATAAATAATTAGGTCATTTTCTTCCACTATTGCCTTCTTCTTTTCCAATTAGGGTTTTTAACCAATCTTGTGCATCCAATAGGTGTGTTTGTGTCATTGGATGAACAATATGCTCATTTTTATCCTCCGTAGGCTAATTTTTGTCCAATTAGGGCTTTTAACCAATCATGCGCATCCAATATGTGTGTTTGGGTCATTGGATCAACATTATGTCATTTTCTTCCTCCCTAGGCTTATTCTTGTCCAATTAGGGTTTTTAACCAATCTTGTGCTTCCAATAAGTTCATTAGTGTCATGGGATTAACATTTAGGTCATTTTCGTTTTCCCTAGGCATATTCTTGGCCAATTTGGGTTTTTAACCAATCTTGTGCATCCAATAGGTGTGCTTGTGTCGTTGGATGAACGATTACGAGAATTTCGTCCTCCATAGGCTTATTCATGTCCAATTAGGGTTATTAACCAATCTTGTGCATGCTATAGGGGTGTTTGTGTCATTGGACGAACAATTAGGTCATTTTCGTGCTCCCGATGCTTATTCTTGTCCAATTAGGGTTTTTAACCAATCTAGTTCATCCAATAGGTGTGTTTGTGTCATTGGATCAACATTTAGGTCATTTTCGTCCTCCCAAAGCTTTTTCATGTCCAATTAGGGTTTTTAACCAATCTTGTGCATCCAATAGGTGTGTTTGTGTCATTGGATAAATAATTAGGTCATTTTCTTCCACACTAGCCTAATTCTTTTCCAATTAGGGTTTTTAACCAATCTAGTGCTTCCAATAGGTGTGTTTGTGTCATTGGATGAACAATTAGTTCATTTTTGTCCTCTGTAGGCTTATTTTTGTCCAATTAGGGTTTTTAACCAATCTTGTGCATCCAATATGTGTGTTTGGGTCATTGGATCAACATTATGTCATTTTCTTCTTCCCTAGGCTTATTTTTTTCCAATTAGAGTTTTTAACCAATCTTGTGCATCCAGAATGTGTGTTTGTGTCGTTGGATAAACAATTAGGTGATTTTCGTCCTCCCTAGGCTTATTCTTGTCCTATTAGGGTTATTAACCAATCTTATACATCCAATAAGTTCATTTGTGTCATTGGTTTAACATTTAGGTCTTGTTATTACTCCCTAGGCTTATTCTTGTCCAATTAGGGTTTTTAACGAATCTTGTGCATCCCATAGGTGTGTTTGTGTCATTGGATGAACAATTACGTCATTTTCTTCCTCCCTCGGGTTATCATTGTCCAGTTACGGTTTTTAACCATTCTTGTGCAACCAATAGGTATGTTTGTGTCAATGGATGAACATTTATGTCATTTTCGTCCTCCCTAGGCTTATTCTTGTCCAAAAGGGTTTTTAACCAATCTTGTGCATCCAATAGGAATGCTTGTGTCATTGGGTTTACAATTAGGTCATTTTAGTCCTCCCTAGGGTTATTCTTGTACAGTTAGGGTTTTTAACGAATCTTGTGCATCCAATAGGTGTGTTTGTGTCATTGGATGACAATTAGGTCATTTTCTTCCTCCCTCGGGTTATTCTTGTCCAGTTACGGTTTATAACCAATCTTGTGCATCCAATAGGGATGCTTGTGTTATTGGATGAACAATTAGGTCATTTCAGTCCTCCCTAGGGTTATTCTTGTAAAGTTAGGGTTTTTAACCAATCTTGTGAATCCAATAGGTATGTTTGTGTGATTTGAGGAACATTTAGGTTATTTTCGGCCACCCAAGGCTTATTCTTGTGCAATAGGGTTTTTAACTAATCGTGTGCATCCAATAAGTTCATTTGTGTCATTGGATTAACAATTATGTCATTTTCGTCCTCTCTACGCTTAATCTTGTCCTATTAGGGTTTTTAACCAATCTTATGCATCCAATAGGTGTGTTTGTGTCATTGGATGAACAATTAGTTCATTTTTGTCCTCCGTAGGCTTATTCTTGTCCAATTAGGGTTTTTAACCAATCTTGTGCATCCAATATGTGTGTTTGGGTCATTGGATCAAAATTGTGTCATTCTGTTCCTCCCTAGGCTTATTCTTGTCCAATTAGGGTTTTTAACCAATCTTGTGCTTCCAATAAGTTCATTAGTGTCATTGGATTAACATTTAGGTCGTTTTCGTCTTTCCTAGGCATATTCTTGGGCAATTAGGGTTTTTAACTAATCTTGTGCTTCCAATAGTTGTGTTTGTGTCGTTGGATGAAAGATTATGAGATTTTCGTCCTCCTTAGGTTTATTCTTGTCCAATTAGGGTTATTAACCAATCTTCTACATCCATTAAGTTCATTTGTGTCTTTGGTTTAACATTTAGGTCATTTTCGTACTCCCTAAGCTTATTCTTGTCCAATTAGGGTTTCTAACAAATCTTGTGGATCCAATAGGTGTGTTTGTGTCATTGGATGAACAATTAGGCCCATTTTCTTCCTCCCTAGGGTAACTCTTCTTTAATTAGGTTTTTTAACCAATCTTGTGCTTCTAATAGGTATGTTTGTGTCATTGGTTGAACATTTAGGTCAGTTTTGTCCTCCGTAGGCTTATTCTTCTCCAATTAGGGTGTTTAACCAATGTTGTGCATCTAATAGGTATGTTTGTGTCATTGGAAGAACATTTAGGTCATTTTCGTCATCCCTAGGCTTATTCTTGTGCAATAGGGCTTTTAACCAATCTTGTGCATCCAGTAAGTTCATTTGTGTCATTGGATTAACATTTATGTCATTTTCGTTCTCCCTACTCTTAATCTGGTCCTATTAGGTTTTTTAACCAATCTTATGCATCCAATAAGTTCATTTGTATCATTGGATCAACATTTAGGTCATTTCCGTCCTCCCTAGGTTTATTCATGTCCAATTAGGGTTTCTATCCAATCTTGTGCATCCAATAGGTGTGTTTGTGTCATTGAATGAACAATTAGATCATTTTCGTGCTTCCGAGGCATATTCTAGTCCAATTATTTTTTTAACCAATCTTGTGCATCCAATAGGAATGTTTGTGTCATTGGATGAACATTTAGGTCCTTTTCGTCCTCCCTAGGCTTATTCTTGTCCAATTAGGGTTTTTAACCAATCTAGTTCATCCAATAGGTGTGTTTGTGTAATTGGATCAACCTTTAGGTCATTTTCGTCCTCCCTAAGCTTTTTCTTGTCCAATTAAAGTTTTTAACCAATCTTGTGCATCCAATAAGTTCATTTGTGTCATTGGATCAACATTTAGGTAATTTTCGACCACCCTAGGCTTATTCTTGTCCAATTAGGGTTTTTAACAAATCTTGTGCATCCAATAGGTGTGTTTGCGTCATTGGAATAACAATTAGGTCATTTTCTTCCTCCCTAGCCTTATTCTTATCCAATTAGGGTTTTTAACCAATGTTGTGCATCCAATTTGTGTGTCATTGGAATAACAATTTGCTCATTTTCTTCCTCCCTAGCCTTATTCTTGTCGAATTAGGTTTTTTAACCAACTTGGATTTTTAACCAATCCTGTCCAGTTAGGGTTTTTAGCCAATCATGTGCATTCAATAGGTGTGTTTGTGTCGTTGGACGAATGAATAGGTCATTTTCGTCCATCGTAGGCTTATTCTTGTCCAACTAGGGTTTTTAACCAATCTTGAGCATCAAATAGCTATGTTTGTGTCATTGGATGAACATTTAGGTCATTTTTGTCGTCCCTAAGCTGATTCTTGTCCAAAAGGGTTTTTAACCAATCTTGTGTATCCAATAGGGATGCGTGTGTCATTGGATGAACTATTAGGTCATTTCCGTCCTCCCTAGGGTTATTCTTGTACAATTAGGGTTTTTAAGCAATCTTGTGCATCCAATAGG